>CM055733.1:19958247-20245747 GCA_029465975.1 Dallia pectoralis
TTTTCGCACAACTATTTTTCTCTCAAGTTTTTAAAAATTAATTTCTATATTGTATACTTCAAAGGAGGAGGTCATTCAAATTTGGAGCTATATAATTTTTCCCTGTTTTCTGGGTTTCATGCAGCTGTGCTTAAAATGGATGATTTCTTTCAAATCTCTGTTTTGGATGAAACTGACTTTTCATACTATCCTTTAAAAACATGACTTTGACTCAACAATTCCCCGTACTGTGGCTTGTTGTTAAAAGTGAGTTCATTGGGTGAGAACCAGTTAGCCTTTGTGATCCCGCGGCAGCCAGGCACTGGTCGTTGTGACACTGCGGCCCACAGACCTGAGGCACTAATGGCTGAATAAACAGTTAAGTAGCGATTGTTCCCCTCACTACCGAGCTTCACGTCTCCTGTGTCGGTATAGAATTACCCAGGAGCACTTTTTAACAGCCACAGGATCCATCAGGCAGCCTCTGCGCTCTGACCTTTATCTGTTTAGCCATGGCATTAGCGCGCTGATCCAATTTGCCGTGGTACGACACAATGCACCACACTGGGCAATATCAACGGTGAGGCTTAGTGGTTTTTTGGTAGGACTGCCTCTCTTTCCTTCTTCCTGCGTCTGACCTTCCAGCCCAACACAGCCTTCTGGTCGATCAGTCAGGATCTCCGGCCAGACAGTGACAACCAGCCCAGACGGCGTTGTCTCCTTCCTCCATTACGTCTGGTTAATGTCTGGACTGTTGATGTGTACCGGGAAACCGTGCTGCTTCTTCTGTTTGTCATGATGTGGACGATGGGTGCCAAGCTCTGTAATGTCTAGGGTGTGACGGCCTGGCAGTGTGCTATTGCGTTACCTGACCCTCACTGGTTTAGTCCAGTATGCTCTTCGACCATGGACCTATTCTGCGGGGACTACCGGGCAGGAAGCCGTCTAAAGTGGAGACGGCCAAGAAGTTGTGGAGGGTGAGTGGACTGTGCTCTGGGTTGGAGGTTTTTCCTTGGTTCGGTAGGCATCACACACTCCAATAATACTTTGCTTCATCTATGTTGTTCAAATATGTTGGTTTTTGAAGTGTGTTCGTACCAGGATCACAGTTCCTCGGCCTGGCAACAGCTTCCCATCCCAGTTCCTGGAAAGTCGACATCGATGTTTATCTTGCTAATTAGTACCACGTAGTTTTGTGTTGGAATGTAATCTGACAGGAAGTTCGTTTGTTCAGGAGCAGCGATGGGAAATTCCTATTGTTGCGAATTCACATCATTCCTTCATCCGTATATTCTGGAACTCTTTACCTTTGGCTTTAAAGCCATTGCTTTCTCCCGCAGAGTCCCATTTGTTTGATAAAGCTGTGCTTTTATGACCATGCCTGTGCAATAAGTCAACCCTAATTAGGCTGTAAAGGTTGGAGGAAACAGACAGGGACTCGGAAAGGTTCAGGGAACAGTAACATTTTTAGTAGTGAGCCACAAAGTGTATCCACGTCAAAGATATTTTTGCCCAAAGGCAATGCCGGAGTGAGTAATCGGGGTGAGTAACCGGGGAGGGTATCCGGGGTGAGTAACCGGGGTGAGTAACCGGGGGTGAGTAACCGGGGTGAGTAACCAGGGTGGGTATCCGGGGTGAGTAACCGGGTGAGTAACCGGAGTGAGTAACCGGCGTGAGTCACCGGAGTGAGTAACTGGGGTGAGTAACCGGGTGAGTAACCGGAGTGAGTAACCGGGGTGAGTAACCGGAGTGAGTAACCGGGGTGAGTAACCGGAGTGAGTAACCGGGGTGAGTAACCGGGGTGAGTAAACGGGGCAGATAGGGTTCATTCCCGTTGTGCCGCCAGTGAGGAGGTTCGGGCGGTGACGAGGTTTGGCCGGTGTTGGGCCGGTGATAAGGTTCGGGAAAAGCATCTTGATTATTGTAAATGGGCCGCCTGCTTGCCGATATGCAGTTGTGTGGCAAACTCTTCATGCCATTCACACATTATCTTTATCTGTCTCTAACACACACAAACACACAAGCGCTGCTTACTGGGCTGACATCATTATTACAAGTTTGCATCGAAGAGACGGCCTACTCGCCTGCACTTATTGTTTGTAACATGTGTAGAATTTCACAGCGTTAACTATAGATATTATGTGACATCTTTAGCCAATTAGCTTTAGATGGCTGGTGTGTGACTGGCGTAGTTGGTTTAACTTAGGGAAGGCGTTTTCTGGAATAGTTGCATACATTTGAGCAATTAATGGGATATTTTTCAGTTTGTCAGTAATTATGGTTTAATTGAGACATTTTATAAGTTAAGGCTTTGGATTGATGGTTTAATTGATGATATCTTGGCATATGGGCCAGACTGAAATAAATCCAACACAACAACGGTGATAAAAATATGACTTTTCCTCATGTTTTTTGGAATCAGTGGTTTGTACATGGAAAATATATTATTCTGCGTATGAAATGTCAAAGCCACCTAGGCAAAGACGAAAGTTGGTATTTTAATTGAGTTGGTCTTTAAAGCATCGGGTGAGGACAGTCCGAATCACATTCCCTGAAACATATAGACTCATGATAGTGAAGACAGGAGTTTTCCAAATCACTGTGCAATACACCGTCCATGCATTGAATACAGATGTCTAATTGTGATTTGTGTCGGTCCAAAAAAGCTTGTTTTCTTGTGGTAAAATGCAGAAGGTTTCCAGTTGCCTCCCATTCCCTGTTCGTCCGTCTTCTCCTCGCTCGTGAGCAGTAATACATTTCTCATGTTTGACAATCCATCGCTGCCCTGTATTCTCTGTCTGCCCTCTTCAATCTCTATCCGGTCCAAACTCTCATTCCGAACTCTTCTACCTCTCTGTTTTCACCTCTGAACTTGATTTGATTCGCTGGTAGTACCAGCCTATTGCCTCACATGGGCTTCTGTTTGCTGTCTCCATCAACTCAGGGATCATACAATGCAATATATCAATAAATGCAAATCCTTTTGTATGTTTGGCTACCGAACCGTGTAATGTATTGATCCGTGCTTTGACCACCTCAGGTTTCTAGAAGCGACATCCTTGCTGAAAGAGAGTAGATGTGTAGTGGGGAACTTTCCTCCGTTTGTTCTGTTGTCAAATTATCACAATGGAGTATGCGTTTACACGGATGTTGTACAATAATATTTTACTGCGTTTGCACTTTCCAATGGAATTGACTGAATTCGAATCGAGAGTATGTTTTCAATCCATCCACTAGATAACCTTGCGTCCACTTTTAGTTATCGTATTGCTTCTACGTTAAATACCACTGGGCCGAGTTTGTTCATTAAATTCAGAGCGGTAAATTCAGAGCTGTAAATCCCCGCGGACAATAAGAGGGAAACTTCTGTCTGATTGATTAAAATCGAATCAACATTTAATAGGGTTATTTGTTATGCGCTAATCACGGTAATTGGCTTGGTTAATGCTCGCCGCCGTAAATGTGAGGGAAAACGCTAACACATTTCCCGAATTATGTCAATGTTAACGGGGTAACAACAAGGTTAGCTTCCTTTGAATTGAGTTAAATCCCTTTGACAGAGGCAAAGGCGGAAGGGAAAAGCATCTGTCTGTGGCCAGCCTTACCTGTCTCCCTCTTAATGGATGTTTTTTGTCTTGTCCTCCCACCTCAGTAATTCACAACAGGGCCTCTTTGGATGCTCTGCTTGTCTGGACTGTTGCAATATCCCACAATGCCGCTGTTTCCATGCGTTTTCTCTGCCATCCATTATTCCCAGTGTCACGTTCTCCTCCCACCGGCCTGCACTTTAAATGCGAAGGCTAAATTAGGGAAGTGATTAGTGTAATTTCCTCCCTGCAGAGATCCTTTGCTCAGGGTTTTGTGAAGTATACGGCTACTTTGAGGCTGTAATGTGTCAGGCTCAGTTTTAATTGAGATCTTTTGCAAAAAAATACCGAAATTCCGCTTGCAAAGAAGCGAAGTAAAAATGTCTCATCAAAGTTTTCATCTTTCCTCTTAAAGATCGTTTGACCCTTTTTACCTACTCTCATTGAACAACAGTTTTCCCTTTTTACCTACTCTCATTGAACAACAGTTTTCCCTTTTTACCTACTCTCATTGAACAACAGGTTTCCCTTTTCACCTACTCTCATTGAACAACAGTTTTCCCTTTTTACCTACTCTCATTGAACAACAGTTTTCCCTTTTTACCTACTCTCATTGAACAACAGTTTTCCCGTTTTTACCAACTCCCGTTTGAATATCAGACTTGCACTGCGGCTCAGTTAAGCTCGGGAGTCTTGCAGGCAACTCGTTTTATAATTAGGGTCTAACACAGAGACGACCAGCATGGGACCTGAGTTGTGCCTCTGTACTGCTGAAAAGACCTGAGTTGTGCCTCTGTACAGCTGAAAAAGAACCTCCCTGCTTGAGACTGCCTGGTTCTAGTAGAACTCTCTGAGCCGAGCCGGTCTTGTGCATAACAGGTAAGGGTCTCTAAGCCACCTAAAGCGCCCGAGTCCCAGCAGATGTGACATCCATCATGCTGTTGGGATCTGGGGCTGTTGGCAGCACTCACAGGAGGGCCTGGTCCAGACCACCAATCTCCTCTGTTTACCAATCTGCCATTTATCAGAGAGACAACCGGGGGCCCTGATAAACGTGGGGTTTGAAACCCGGCACGGTTCATTTCCTCCCCGACACACAGGCTGCTTCGCACTTACGTAGCAAGTCATAAAGAATCGTTATTAACAGGGAGGTGGTCGTCAGTTTCAGATCACTAGATACCTTAACTCTGTTAATCTGTTGGTGGTAATGGAGTGTGTGGACAGCTTCTCTCTTGATTTAAAGGTCCATTTTATTCATATGGGCAGAGTGTCCGTGTGTTCCAATCCGTACCATCAGAACATGTTTCGGCACCTCATGGATTCACATGTTTATGTTGACGATTGGCACATTTCGCTCATGTTGTGGCCGCTGATACAGACTGACAGCACAATTAGTGTGTTCATCTGAAGATGGCTGGGCGGAACCTAAATCATAACTCAGTCACCGTGAGTACGTTTTTAATCAGTGGAGTTGGCGAGGGTGCCTGCGACGCTCTCAGCCAAGCCCACTCAGTACGCCTGAATGCAGGAGCGCAACACTCAGGTAAGCGACGGGCGTGTGGACAAGTCTCACTGCAATTACCCGGCATAATCTAGAGGCATTTTTTTTGAAATCACATCAAGGTCTGGCTTAATTGTTGTGCCTCTTTTCCATTTCAAATCTACAGGCAAGTTAAGCCTGTGTTTTTCGTTTTTTTTTTCAGAATCTTTAGCCTGCCAAACTAAAGCGATTATTGTTGAATGATAACTCGGGCCAATTTCTCACGTCCATCAAGCTTTGTTGTTCATATTAACTGTTTGATCTCAGTCATTTTCTAATTCACTGGGGGGTGTGCATTTCAAAGTTCTTGTTCATTCTGTAGTTTCAAAGTGTTCTTCTTTAATTTGATGTTGCTGTGGTTACAGTGTTTTGATTTTTTTTGCAACCTGTGTGTTTTGACTGCTGGTCCACCCTGTTGAACGTGACCGGCACCTTCTGGAAACTTCTTCTTTAACTATCTAAAAAAGTCTGGTCTGCAGCTGCTTTTTAAAAACCACTCTATGAAAACCAGAAAGTATTTTGTCCTTCTGATCTACCACTCTTTTTGGGTGACCCTCCATCTCCCCCTCCCTCCCCTCAGTCCTGGAACTGTAATAATGTCTTTCATGCCTGGCTGCTCTCAGTAATTTGAAAGGTAATTCAACATACTCTGTCTCGCCCTTCACTTCTTCATCAACTTACAAGAATTGGCAAGTCCTTTCTGAGGCCTCTTCTCTCCTGTTGAGTCCCTCTGAATAGCTTCAGACAAATCTTCTTCCCGCTCTTCTTTGAGTGGATGATTATCAAGATATTGTGTTTTGAATTAACTTCATCTAGAAAGGAGCCCTGTCTATTTTGCCATTCGTAGGAATAATGGTCAGTAAAGTTCTCTACTTTTGACGGATTTCAAAGGAATATTGAAATTAACATTGTCGTACTCGGCCATATTTCCGTTTTGGTCTTTCAGAAAAGGCTTTTATACGTTTCTATCCACAAATATACCCCTGTATCTATCACGGTTAAAAAGTTTTTTTGATTGATGAGTGGGATAATATGTTTATTTTGTTAGGTAGAAGACATTTTAGACGTGGCGCTAGCTGTTTGGTCCACACTCATTCCCAAATAATGGGAATTTGTTTTGTGCTCTGCTGACGTCGGCAGTCTCCAAGGCACCGGTTGCTAGGCAACCATTCTGCAATAGTCTGGGCAGGCCGGCTCCCACTGTGACTAAAGCCAGTTTGGGAAACATGCTACCTAACATGTGTGCTAAATAACTGCACTCTGACCCACAAAACAATGCATTAGCAGCAGAACCTTCAAGTTCCTTTAAGCTGCGGATCGGACATGTTGGTCCAGCATATCCCACGGAAGGTCAATCGGATTTCGAGGCCAGGGCAACGCCTAGGAAATCTGGTTCCTTTAACCATTCCTGATCACTATGTGCACTGAATGATCACTGTGTGGCTGCAAAAGGCCACTGCCATCAGGGAATTCCATCGCCGTAAAGGGGTACACCTGGTCTCCAATGATATTAAGTTCGGTGGCGAAATTAACGCCCACTGAAATGACCGGACTCCCAGCAGAACATCACCCAGAGCAGCACACTCCCTCCACTCGCTTGTGATTTTCCCAGAGTGCATCCTGGTGCCATCAGTTCCCCAGGTAAACACAGGTACATGCCCGTCCATTTGATGTAAAAGAAAACGAGACTCGCCGATCAGATGGATTTCCACTGCTCCAAGTTCCAACTCCCGAGCCCAGTTTAGGCGTTTCAGACGGCCACTGGCGCTCTGGCCAGTCTGCGTTAACACAGCCCCATACGCAGCAGGGTGTAGTGTGCGTTGTGACACATTCCCCCCCGTAAGCAGCGCTACTTTCTGTGCCTTGTGCCACATTAGGGCTTCTGTCAATTGGGACCAGATGGAACAGCCTCCATTACCCTCGCCCGTCAATGATCCATGACGACCAACACGCTGTCGCCAGTTTGTGTTTTGTCTCCTCGGATCACAGTCGCTAGGTTCTCACCACTGCTGGTCATATTGTTTTGGCTCACGATATATATGCAATATATACACAACAAACAAGTCTCTCCGGAGCATTTTGATAGGATTGATATCTGGTCTGTGACTTCAAACCATAAACCTCCATTTATTTTTTATTTATTTTAGGACATTCTATTGCAGCTTTGCTTCTGTGTGGTGTGCCATTGTCCTGTTGCAATATCCATGTTGGGTTGAGCTTCATCTTTATGACAGATGGCTTCACAGTCTCGTCTGGTACAATGTGGATTTCATGGTTGATTAAATGATGACACCTTGGTCAGGCCCTGAGGCAGAAAAAAACAAACCATAATGCCACAGCCTCCACACTTCATGGTTAGTAGGAGGTTATTTCTTTTCGGAGGCACTGTTTTTCGTTATCCAGGGCTTATTTTTTACTTCTATGACCATGTTTCGGCAGCTCTCAAGCTCGATTTGTGGAGAGACTTGTGCAGATTGGCATTAGTGAAGATTTTTCTTCACTTTTTCTGTCGGACATGGGATATATGTACTTCCGATTGCTCAGGAATGGTTTTGTGACCTCTCCATGACTTTTGGGAGCCAGTAGTCTTTTTTCTTAATGCTTCAGATTGGTAATTTTCTCTGTAATGATTTTCTAATTTGTTGTCCGTGTTTTGACGCATCTGATTCTAATGTCGGCCATATGATGTTATTGTGATGAATCTTTTCCGCAAAGGGGAATTAATTTTAATTGCTTAAATTGTTTGAAAGCTAATCTTTGTGTAATTTGTTGAATTCAGTTATCTTCAATAAAGAATGTTAGTGGAATTTAGCTGAAATATCGATGCGTCGAAATATTTAGAAAAAAAACTACTTTCCTAGGGGTGCACTTAACTGTTTTTCACCTAAATCTTACAAACTTTATTAGACCAACTGATTCCTTCATCAGTCAATATAAATGCATTTCACTGCACCCAGAGCCACATCTGCCTCAACGTGTCTTTCAAAGACAATATTCACACATCTTTCTCTATTTACCTACAGTACTGTACTCAGTCAATGTATCCAGCATGATTGATTTGATTTGATCTCCAGCATGTGTTCTCTCTATGTCTCCGCACTTAACTATTCCACTTTATTCCACTATGCATGTGCAACTACACAAATCTGTTAGATACACACTTCATAAAGCGCGCTCACTTAAACGATGACCTCGATGAACCTTTGCTCGGGAATGTCCCGCCCCCACCTTAAGTAATGTTGAGTCAAAATGCATCACTCTTTTATCTGTTTACTTTTAACAACAAATGGAGACTTACGAGTTTTTCCTGGAACATTCGATTTGATTGGCTACACATATTCCAATGCCGTCATAGATCTTACTTGCCTCTTGTTGAAATTATGTAGATATTAGATAGTCAAACAATCTCTAGTTCTGTTTGGGTTTGTGTAGAATTCGCAATGACCGCTTACTTCAACTAGGTTCACACATTGGTACCGCAGATTCAGCAATAATATTATGACTATTTCAGTGACGGACAAAAAAAACAGTTTTCATTTATTTTATGATAATCTAAAATGTTTTGATCCTTTGTACCGTAACGCTGCAAGTCCTCTTTTTATGCATGGCAGGGCTAATGAAACCGAGAAACCTTTTTATGTTGTGGTAAAATATTTATATTTTAATGGTTTGGATGACAAGAGCACTATTTCTTTGTAGCTTTAAAAGTCAATTTCTATTTTCTCTGACCCGTATGAATGGAAATTAGAGAAGCGATTCCGTAGCACGAGAACACAGTGTGAATCAGCACACAGACGAACTAATGGATTCGTTACACTGGCGAAAAACTGTCTTGATATGAACGATACTTCAGGGACTGGACGGGACGCTGGAAATACTGGTAGTGTGCTATTTTCATCTCAAACTACCTTAAATAAACCGCCCTATGAGCAAGGATGGAAGTTCAGTGAACAGCTAATGTTTTGGATCAGCCACTAGCCATGCATTTAGAGTGAGCCTTTGGCAATTGAATGCTAAAGCTGACAGTACCAAGCCATATCCAGGAAGGTGTTTGGCCCTGGTTGTTGTAAAGGTGTTTGGCCCTGGTTGTTGTAAAGGTGTTTGGCCCTGGTTGTTGTAAAGGTCTTTGGCCTTGGTTGTTGTAAAGGTGTTTGGCCCTGGTTGTTGTAAAGGTGTTTGGCCCTGGTTGTTGTAAAGGTGTTTGGCCCTGGTTGTTATAAAGGTGTTTGGCCCTGGTTGTTATAAAGGTGTTTGGCCCTGGTTGTTGTAAAGGTGTTCAGACCTCCAGTTCCCGGTTCCTTTTGCGGTGGCAGCCGCAGCCGCTAGAAGTCTTCCCTGCTTGCTACCAGTTCTCCCTGTGTAACTATGCCCATGTCAGCTAAACTGCCACAGAGGCACTTGTACAATCTTAATCGCTCCAATTAAATCCCGACGGTAGAGAAATTGGGAATTTTAGTAGAGACAGAAAACTGAACATGCGCAGCACTTTCTCTGGTCTCACTAATCATTACATGATTTCCCTCCTCATATATGCATTTGCTTCCTCTGCCCAAGGATTGTTTTGTTGATCGAAGCTCCAAAGCAGCCTAATTACTTGTTATGGTGCGTATGACTGATAACTTGTTATTGTCAGAACCATTTGGAACAATCTCATTTGTACGGTGTGGGAAAATTAATGTCTAGAAGGCTTGGAAAGTTAAATCATGCCGCTTATGTCCTTGTAACATAGTTTACCCGTGGCTGTCATTTTTGCCTGCATCAATCAAGCCGAGCCGTCATTTCCCCGTAAGCTTGTGCATCATCATGTCACTTGGTGAGGTTATCTCTTTATAACATGTGTGTGTAAGATTCAGATCAGATACTACCTGCCTGTGATGTGTCCATCCACACCCGAATGTCAGGAATGCATAAAATGAACACTGCGTCATATGATAGTGACATAGCGTGAAACTCACTGTGCTTTGAGTTTATTATCATGCGGTTATACGGAATGGAACCCAAATAGAACAGATCTGTGTTGTCCCTCGGGTTCTCCGCAGCGCTGCACATTGAGCCACGCCATCTAATGTCATTCCTTTGCTCTATGTTCAATTGCTGTCACACGCGTTCCTCTTACAACACGCCTCTCGCTCCCTGAAGCAGAATATCCGTCAATCCTCATGTGAACCAGGTCTTTATCTGTCAGCAGTTCGGCTCAGGTAGAGGTGGAGGGATCTCTCTCTGTGTATAGCGCTGTCCAAACAGGAATGTGCAAACGGTGGCAGGCTCAACAGCATAGTTGTCAAACTGGGATTCATTTGGGATTCTTCATGAGGGTTTATTTTAGAATCTCATGATCGGATGTAGTATATCTAATATTCCTTGCTGGTTGTTTCCATTCAAACTACACCTTTTGTTTTGGGTGCAGCTTTTTTTAAATGTATTTTATTCATTTTATTTTATTCAGAGCAGCTTACCGCTAAGCTATTTTTCTCTCAGGGATTTGATCCAGCAGCATATGGTTTACTTGTCACATGTTCAGATGTCAGATGTTCTTACTGCTTGTCCACCTGCCGCAGGAAAACCATAAAAAGATGTGTTTTTTACTGCATTGGAGGGCAAATGCTATGTAATGGTATTCAGCAGCTGTTAAACAAGGCCAAAGTGGCATTAATAACCTATTACTCAGAAAAGAGAAATGCTATAGACACAAATACATGAGGTGGGAGGGAGGGAGAGGAGTCGGACGAAGAGCTCCCACTAAAAATGTCCTCAAGCTGATAGATTTAACCTTCACACGTCACGTCACGCCTGCTAGGGTAAATATTTGTCGCCAGGCGTATTTACTCGCAAATTTGCCTCGAATGAATTAGGCGCGTGTGCCCCCCCCCCACTAGAATCACCCTCCCATCCTCCTTCCCCAGAACTCATTGGAAGGTCAGGTGCTCGAAGCCAAAGCAATTGGGCATCCGGCCGGCTGCCTGGGCAAAGGAGCCGGGAGTCCCGTGTAGAGTCCAGATGAAGACACAGAGGCTGCTCAGGGCAATCAGGAGACATTTCTGTGAGCACCTCCCTTCAGGTTCTCTCCTGCCAGGAAGAGGGCAGATTGTTTCCTACACTTTAATGCAAGTACTTTAAGTGGAGCAATTACCTTTATAGGGAATATAAACCGTTCCATTTAGGTGCACACAGGAAAATATGCACAAACATACATACACACACACACACACACACACACACACACCTAAACACAGTTCATTCTGCATCACACCACATTTACCTAAGAAACCTGGCTTCCTGTTTATCTTTTTCTTGGCATTGCGGCCCCCCTGGTGTGGGGTGATTGCATCTGTTGGATGCCGTTGTTCGTCCGTACGCATTATTCACTAAAGTCTGCAGACAATATGTCAGAAGAATCTGCAGGTTTTAGAGATGCGTCAGTCCGATTTCACAGGGTTAAACACTTTTAAAGTGGAGTCAGAATCCCCTCCGGCTATTGGCCGAGTTGTCGGCTCTACACAATAAATCTCTGGAATATTCTCATGCACAGCCTTTGACATTGAATCAGAAAGTTAGGTTCATTGTTAACATTTTATTATATCGTAACATTTGTTCTCTAGCTTTTTAGATTTGTAGCAGATGTTGGTTCTTCGGTCCTAGTATTTTAATGATTGATTAACAGTGTTTTCCTCATGGCTTTCTCTTGTCTGTATTCAGTCATATGCTGTATACGTGGGGAGCAATTACATAGGAAGTCAATATAATCACAGCATCCAATCGCAATATGTAAAGAATTGTGAGGAAAAATGTCATATGCATTCCAGCCCTACTGTAAATGGCTAATTATTACTTTATGTATTTATGAACAATTCTTTTTTAGCATTGGAAGTGTATTTATGTATTTTCCTTGGCAGATTGTGAGCAAATTGACATATAAAGATGAAATATCAATCTAAAGTGGTAGGACTATGAACATGCATTAATGACTTTTAAACAGATGCTTAAATTGCATTGCAAAGCCATTGACCATTAGCAAATGAGTTACGAACATTTGGTTGAAAAGATTAAGCGGGAATCTACTTGAACGACAAAATACAATCTCCTCACGACCGTGCAATACACACGATGGTCAGAAGTGGCTTTATGAACGCATACATTAGCCAAACTGAGAACTGAGAATACTAAATCTGGCCTCATGTTCTCCTTGAATGTGTTAATGGGTGTCCTCCTGAATAAGAATCCCTGTTAGACAAGGTGAATTTATGATAACTTAGCCGTCATCATTATCATTACTTCTATAATTATGTTCATGCCAAGCTGCGTAGCTAGATATGTTATCCACTAATAGCTGGCAATGACAATGATCGCCCTGACGGTACATGTTACCATGAAGAATTGTATCAAGTTAGAAAAGTCTTTCAACGTATTCGAACGTGATGTGTGAGGAATTCAAACGTCAGCGTCCGACTGTGGCTTTCGTGAATCCCAGTCAGCGTTTGCGACCAACGTTATTCGTGTTTTTGGCATCATGTTAAATGTACTACATGTGATTTTGATTTGCATTTACTTTCAAATACATTGAAATGATTTGGACATTTTTGCAATGACTGCTTGTTGTGGTGTCAGTACTTGGGGCAGTATTCTCAAGGAAATGCAGACATTTGGAAGCGGTGTCATGTAAACCAATCACTGACTACCAATATTTTTCATAAACTGCCTAAACTGCTTGAAACCAAAATGTATTTTAGGTGAACTATCCCTAAGGACAGTTCCCCTAAACTCCAATTAGGAGAACTTGGGGCATTAGACATGCCACTACAGTAATGTGTTGACAACGGCAACTGATAATCAAATTTATTTTTTGCACAGGGAGTTTAGTGGGTTGCACTTCCTGTGTTTAGGTGGTTGTTTTGATGTGAGCACGGCTGGTGATACATAGCAATTAGCAGGGATATTTAAGTCACTAGGGAATGCTTAGTATTGTTTATTTGAAGTTACGTTTGTGCAGTCTAATGAGTGCTTGTTAGTCGTGTTTGCTGTTTTTGGAATGTGTTTAGTAAGGCGCTACACTCATTTTTATTTTAATCTCAGTGTTTATGTTTTCTGTTCGGTATACGAGATACCTGGCTCTGCGTGTTGCTTTTCTGCACACACCATTCAGACTGTAGTGTTTTGCTCCAACATACAGTAAAATGTGATTTAGCCTTTCCAAATCACGTCTAATCAATACATTTGCCACTGGTGTACTCCCGTCAAGGTCTACAGATCAATGGTTGCCTACATGCCCCCATGGGGGTCAGACACACAACTCGTGCACTATTAATCACATTTTGGTCCAAGCATTTGTAATCGTTTTTTATTTAAATATTAACTTAATACTCAATACAAAAGCACTGGCCTGATATTTTCAGTAATAACTCATGTAGTTACGGAATTATTTTAAAAAGCGCATTTTGATGACTTTCAGCAGTTTTGAGATATTTGGTTTGTCTTTCTGAATCCAGACTCCCAATCACGTCGTCTGCTTATCTTACATCTTAGGAGACAAGGAGTTTTTAATTAGTTATTTCATTGCCTGTTCTTCAGAGGGTATCCCCCTGCCAGCAAACTCACCTTTAATATTTCTAATCGTCCTCATCCTAAATAATACTGTACGTGAATCCCTGGGAAGTATAATCTGCAATGGGATCCTTGGATGTACTTTTAAAAATGTTAGCGTTTGCTTGTTATGTCAGTCGATTTGTGACTTGTCTTTTTCAAATCTTTTTTTATTAGTTTTGTATTTGTTCGTCCCCTGTTGGTCATTGTACACTGTAAAAAAAAAACATAATTTTACAGTAAATTACTCTAAATTTTCACAGTAGTTTTTCTGTTTTTATTAAATAGTATAAAAAACAGTAAAATTACAGAAATTATCTGTAAATGAACAACCAGCCTGTTATTTTATGTGTTATGCCAATAATGACAAGCTACAGTTATTTCTCATTTTTTTCCAGAAATTTACTGTAATAATTATGATATTTGCCTGTTATTAAATGTTTTGCTCGTTATATGAAGGTTTATCTCCATAGTGACAATTTAAGTATTTTTTTTATTTTAAGGTACCATCATTTCCGGACTATAGAGCGCACCTGAATATAAGCCGCACCCACTGAAGTTTAAAACAAATATTATTTTGAACATAAATAAGCCACACTGGTCTTTAAGCGTACATTTAACGGTACATTGAAACAAATGAACTTTACACAGGCTTTAACGAAACACGGGTTGCAACAAAAATAATTACGCTTTAACGAAACAGTTTCACCACCGTCAGAGGTAGTTTTATTCATTTAAATGAATATGCTTAAAATGTGTGTCTTAAGTGCTGTTGAGTTGTTATAGTAATTGTCTCTTAAAACAGAAATATGTTTGTTAAGTACACGTGAAACAGTATAGAAAATGAACGAGAGTGAATATTCTTCATTTAACAGCATATTTGTGTACTAAGAATCACATATATTAAAACTCTAAATACTTATGAGTACATATAATAAAGTATTACAAACAGTATAGATTATAATTAATTTATTGTAAATCTAGTTTTTTATTACTGTTATTCATATTTTTAAATCCAAACGCTTGCTTTGGCAATATGTACAGTGTAAAAGCCATTTTTGAATTTGAATGTGTATGATTGGCCAATGTGGCTGTCATCCAGCAAACTGGCCAATGAGCACTGAGCGCGCCTTAATTTGAAAGTACGTAGGTTTGAAGGAATGAATGAATTACGTGGATCATTATCTGGAATATTTAACATCTGCATGCCAAATTATTATTTGAGTACATTTTAGTTCCGGGATTTCAACGGAGAACAAAATAAAAATGGGAATATGGACACAGTAGAAGAATCAGGATCTGTTTGCTCTCCTAGCATGAACTTCACTTTATATCTGCTCTCCTGCTGGCGATATCAGGTATGAAAACATGTCATTGTTATTTTGCTAAGTTAATAACCTAACGTAGTGTTTGTGTTCATATCCATCATTTTGACTGTAACGTTGTCAGACTGTTATTTTAGCTAAATTACCGTGAGTAATTAACGTTAACTTATGTTACAGGTAACTTAATGTAGTAACGTTCGTTATCTAACATTAGCTTGTTAAACTCGGCATGATTCATGTTAGCAAACACAACGTTAATATTGAGTGTGGTTTTAGTCGAGATGGTTTGCTTATTCTGTTTACAGGCAGCAAATATATATAATACAATTAACGTTATGTTACTAACATTACAGACACTTGTTGCTGAGTCAACCTAATGTACAGCTCAGTAATAGTGTTAACTTTTCGTTACGTTGTAATAACGTAATTGTTCCTGCTTGTGTAATAACGGTAGCAGTTTTGGTGAGTGCACGGTAACAGCCTTACTGCCTTCTGAAAATATTAAATTACATGTTATAATGCAGCCTAACTTCTGGTCACAATGTGTGTTTGAGAGAGAGAGAGAGATATGACTGACTGGTCTAGTCTAGTGTAATAATATGCTCATTAGAACTAACTGGAATCTTTTTGTGTCAGTCCCCTGCCGCCTTGTTAGCTTCAGATGGTCAGATGTGACTATTTCACACTAGATAGATTGATAGATAGATACTTCATTGATATGGGGAATTGCAGTGTAGCTGCAGCATTACACACAGTAACAACACAATAAAGTAAAAATAGTAAAAATATCAGTTGCAGTGAACAGTTAACAGCTTGTTATAACATCCAAAATGTTAACACACAAACATTGTGTAACTGTGAGGATTTAGGCTAATCTCGTTCTTGTTTAATTGATATTTAATTTACTTAACCCTAACAAACTGTTCATATCCAATGCCCTCACAGGTCCAAGAAACCCGGTCCAAGAAAGTCCTGATAAAAATATATCTATACCACCTTTTTGAACTACATGCCTGTCCCCCTGCTGTCAAAACGGGTACATTTTCACCTGAACAGTATGTGAGGGTAACGAACAGTTTAAGTTTCAATTCATGTAAATTCATGTTAAGTTCTATGTTCGTGTTTACATAAATTCACTAATATTAATGTAATTCCAGAGAGATGCTCATCAAGGGAAGGTGGTGATTGCCAAAGGGAAAAAGTAAGTTAAAAATGATATAGCCTATACTACAGAACATTTTAATTTGAATGTTTAAGAGGTATTTATATGAATTATACTATTTGCCTAATGAATCCTGATCAGTCTGAGAGACTGAATGAGGTTGAATGCTTATCATATGTACCATCCTTATCTCTTATCTGGTGTTCCTTATCTAGTTGAGTGTAAATAATTAGGGCTCCCTCATGAGTTTCCTCGTGGGTTGGCACCCTGGTAAAGCCTGCCATCATTGTGTGAATGGGTGATTGATATGTGACATGTGATATGACATGTATTGTAGAGTGCTTTGAGTGGTTGATTATTCTAGAAAAGCACTATATATGCAAGAACAATCCATTTACCATATTCTTCACTGTGTCCATCTGTACTTCACACAGCAAAGAACCTGTCATTGTGCATCACCTGTGTGATAACGAGAAGGCTGAAGAACCAGGAGTGACAAGATATTACCGGCTGCTGGGGTGCAGCATTAAACCCAGGGACAGGTAAGCAAGCCGAGGCAAAAACATACAGAGAATGAAACCAAGTTCACATCAGTCATAATAATAATATTATGTAAGAATGAATGTATGTGTGAGGCTGTTCATTAATATTTTTGCATATGTCTCCATTAGTAAACTGACTAATAGTCTTTGTTTGTCTGTGTGTTTTCCCCTCATGAACCAGACATTTTGGAAATGAAAGGTCTCCTGCCACAAGATTTTAGGAGCCAGTGAGTATTCATGTTATCCTGACATAAAGACTGTGAATGTATAATGTGCATACTAGTGGCCATATCACTGCCAGTTTGTCAGCACAAAGACAAACAATATTGTACTCGTCTATATGCTGTGTAACCAGTGGTGCCAAATAGTTAACAATGGTTAAACAACTTTCTTCATGAAAATGTACATAGTGGCACAAACATGAATTCCATTCCATTTTCTATGACTTTTCCATCATGCTGATCAGTAGTATTTGTAACACAATGGGAGTGCACAGTAATGTATGTTATCCAGGAAATAGCTTTGCAGTCCAATGGCCACTTTAACTAACCCTAACCGATTTTAACATCCTTTCTGGGTAAAAACCTCTAACTTTAAAAAGGTAGCTCACTTCAAAGGTCCAGACAAGCCACATTGACCTGAAAAGTTGTCATTTACACCATGTGTTTAGCAGAAGTCTTCAATGTAGCTTCTTAGCTGGGAGTTGTGTTAATGTACACACTGCTTGATTTGTGTGTGTGGGTTTGCTTGACCACAGTGCAGAGCTAAGAACCTGAGGATTCTTGAGTTGTTTTTTTGCATTTAAAACGTAGTCACTATTTTCTGCAGTTGTTTGGGAAAATGCTACAACACTGATTTCCTGTAAAAGTCCAGTAGTGTTAATTTAAAATGAACTATAAATAAAATCCTACTTCTTACAATAAAGACCTTTCTGTAATATATTTCTCTCTGTGTGTGTCCTCTCCAGGAGCAGATCCAGGCGATTACTGGCCATTTGGAAGAAGTCTGATATTTCTGCTGTGTTGCACCTCTGTGACAGATTTATTGACCTTGTGTGGTATGTTTTAATTTTACTTAATAATTCACTGTATAGTTAGGATTCTTAAATGCTATTAGAACTACCTTATACAGAGCCCCCAAGGGTTAAGAGAATGAAGAAGAAGAAGACCATAACTCCCTGAGCTCAACAGCACAATTTGTTGCTTCCTCCATCCATTTCAAAGGGAAAGTCTTGACATCCTTTTGATAGAAATGCTTACAGACACACATGTTACACACATGGAGAAGTACAATTGTTCGTTTTTCAGTTTCTCCCCCCTAAAGAACTGTTTGTGAATAATGTGTTGATATTGTAAATTTACATCTGAATACATTTAATAAAATGATTTTAGAATCAATAGTGATGTTGACTTAATTTGTAGTTTCCTACGACATTTCCTACGACATTTCATAATGTATATATTTTGTATTGCTTGAGTATGTTTTCAGTTGACGACATTCACAGTAATTTTGAAGATCATATGTTGGTGTCTGAACTTAATAATTTAGCGAATAACTGTAAAATAATCGTATTTTCCTGCAGAATTTTTAGGATTGTTCCATTATTGAAGGTGAATAATCATAATTCTTTAAAATCTGTAAAGTAATAGTATTTACCTGCAATATTTTTACAATTGTCCATTTATTGAAGGTGATTGATCATAATTATTTGGGGAAAATCTGTAAAATAACAGTATTTACCTTCCGAATTTTTAGGATTTTTCCTTTATTGAAGGTGATTAAACATAATTATTTGGGAAAAATCTGTAAAATAATTGTATTTATCTGAATTATTTTTACAATTGTCCATTTATTGAAGGTGATTGATCATAATTATTTGGGGAAAATCTGTAAAATAACAGTATTTATCTGCAGAATTTTTACGATTATCCGTGTATTGAAGGTGATTAATTATTATTATTTGGGGAAAATCTGTAAAATAATGGTATTTTCTTGTAGAAATTTTAGGATTCTCCCTTTATTGAAAGGGATTGATCATAATTATTTTGGGAAAAATCTGTAAAATAATGGTATTTTTCTGTAAATATTTTAATAAAATTTTCCGTTAATTTAATGTTTTTACACATTGTTTGATTTAGGGTATTTTACTTTAATTTTACGGTCAACGTTTGGCAGCCGTAGCTGCCAGTCATTGACCGTTTTTTTACGATTTTTTTTTTTACAGTGTAGGCATTGTCTTGCCAAGCACCTTTGTTTCTTATCAAACTGCTGGTTAAACCAGGACGTCACAACTAGGATGTGAACCTCAGTGACCGTGACACAACCACATTACAACATTATGAACTTGGCAGCCAGAAACTGAATAAACAGAGCTTGTTTATTAGACCCCAGGTCCATTTTGTCCATATATTGTGGGTAAGGTGTGCTGTTACCTATAAGGTGTGCTGTTACCTATAAGGTGTGCTGTTACCTATAAGGTGTGCTGTTACCTATAAGGTGTGCTGTTACCTATAAGGTTTGCTGTTACCTATAAACCTATAAACCTGGCGATGAGTCATCACTATTTCAGTCAACCTTGTGCGTCACCGTGACCCCAACAGACCTGTCAAGAAAGAGATTACTGCCTCGGTGGCCTCTCTAGTGTACCGCCTTCTCACCTCCTCTCTGCTCCTCACCTCCTCTCTGTTCCTCACCTCCTCTCTGTTCCTCACCTCCTCTCTGTTCCTCACCTCCTCTCTGCTCCTCACCTCCTCTCTGCTTCTCACCTCCTCTCTGCTCCTCCCCCTCTCTCTGTTCCTCACCTCCTCTCTGTTCCTCACCTCCTCACTGCTCCTCACCTCCTCTCTGTTCCTCACCTCCTCTCTGCTCCTCACCTCCTCTCTGTTCCTCACCTCCTCGCTGTTCCTCACCTCCTCACTGCTCCTCACCTCCTCTCTGTTCCTCACCTCCTCACTGCTCCTCACCTCCTCTCTGTTCCTCACCTCCTCACTGCTCCTCACCTCCTCTCTGTTCCTCACCTCCTCTCCGCTCCTCACCTCCTCTCTGTTCCTCACCTCCTCTCTGCTCCTCACCTCCTCTCTGTTCCTCACCTCCTCTCTGCTCCTCCTCTCTGCTCCTCACCTCCTCTCTGCTCCTCACCTCCTCTCTGCTCCTCACCTCCTCTCTGCTCCTCCTCTCCGCTCCTCACCTCCTCTCTGCTTCTCCTCTCCACTCCGCTCCTCACCTCCTCTCTGCTCCTCACCTCCTCTCTGCTCCTCCTCTCCGCTCCTCACCTCCTCTCTGCTCCTCCTCTCCACTCCGCTCCTCACCTCCTCACTGCCCCTTACCTTGAACATCTACTGCTTATAGAGTGGATGAGGATGCTCTAGCTCACGTCTATGTTCCCTTTGGCCGGCCCTTATCTGATCGTTAATATCACCTATTTGTCTCCGTTGGCATGCCAACCCGGAGGAAGCTTGGCCGGTTTCCCCACCACTGAGTTTTCCCTTATGGTTTAGAAGGGAACCCCCCAATGGAACCCATTCTACAGAACCACTGGCGGTGTTTGACGAATGTACTACACATTTACAACAAAGCCTTTTTCCAAAGGATTAAACACAGCTCCACTCTGAATAGAGGCCTGATGTTAGGGAGAAACGAGCACCCTTTATAAAATAAGCTGCCATATGAGATTTATCACAGCAGAGGAGCGCATACATGCTGCATGCAGCCTAGCCAAAAAGACACAGGTATTAACTTAATGCATACACTTTGTTTGCTTCTTTCAAGAAGGTATTCTGTGGTCCTAACACATTACCAGTAGACATCACAGCATACACACACACGCACACGCACACACACACACACACACACACACACACACACACACACACACACACACACACAAACACACACAATAACCCTACCACTTAATTTTTACAGAGGACATCAGGTTGCCTTGTGGTCAAAGCGCTAGTAAAACAAGCAATTTCTGGTTCTAATTCTTGAGTCAACATGATGGAGAAATAGAGGGGAAAATATATTTTGTTGTGCTCTCTTCTAGCTCTCTACTATGGTAGTCGCCTAAATTGCTCCATTAAGTTGCTTTGGAACAAAGTCTGCTGAATGCGTACGTACAGTGTGTATGTTTATAACTCTCAATATAAACCGAAGCCCTGGTTCTGACTTGCAACCTATTTCTCATAGGGCCTTGGTGAAATGTGCTCTGTGTGTCAAATTCTCTTTGCTTGACTGTCCTTGCAGGAACTTCTGGTCCACACAGAAAAAATGACACACTTGCCGTTTTGGGGAAGCTACTCTAAAAAACATTATTCACCAAGTTACCAATTACATCACATTAGAATGAGTTAAGCTACGTTTTAGCATTTGGGTGGAGTTATCTAGGAATTAGTATCTCTTCCTAGGTTTTCACAATTCACCAGATAAAGCAGAAGCATATTATTTGCTAAAGAAAATGTTTAATAAAATCACAGGTTTTCACTATTCTTTGTGTTGGCCAGTCCTTCATTGTTTACAGATTTTTTCAGTTTCCTATAATTACAACCATATTGTGGTCTTGGTTCTGAATAGTTGACAGACATGTCAGTCGGACCAGCAGTAGAGCGAGCAGGTGTCTCCAGGTTGCCCACTCTGACCTGTTCTACTATGTTCTGTTGTATTCCTTACAGATACATTAGGCTGTCACCTTGCAGTTTATGCCCTGCAAGGTCCTTCGCTCAAGTCTCCCATTTGTAACGTCACGTTGACATTGTGTCGCAAGGGTTTGTCCTGACCCAGCAGAAAGCCATTGTAACCTGGCTGAAATAGAGGACGCTGGGAAAATCCCGTTTGTTTACTGAGGAAGGAGCTGCGTTAATTACAGGCACAGATTTGACAGTACATTCAGCTATGTCGTATAGCCTGCTTTGTGGTCAGGAGTTGTCAGATCTGTTTCACAAGCCGTGCTTCTAATTGCGCTGCAATTAATATTGGTGGCCGTGTTTTAGCTGGAATGTGTTCTGAATTGATCACCTCAGTTATGCTGCAGTCTGTTAAGTGCTGCAATGAGCCGGGATTTCCCTTTGTACAAAACATGAAAGGTCCTTGTGAGGAAGGATTGTGAATATATGTCCTGTTGGTGCTACAAAGCAATATCTTTCATTTGTATGTGTAACATGTAACATGAGTAGTATTAAGTGCTATGTTGCAGCTTTTTCTAGTTGTGATGCTTGAAATTTAGAGGTCACCATTTATTTCAAACGTTATTTTATGGTAATGTTTGAAACCAAAGTACATGAAAATATAAAATGTTTGATTTGGCTCATTTAAATATAATTTTAATGTATTATAATTTAATACAAATTTTAAATGTTATACATTTTCAATAGTGAAAAAATTTGACAAAGAAAAAACATGTCAGAACCTTTTCCCCCTTTAATGTGACCTATAACGTGAATAATTCCAATAAAAACATAAATAATAATAAAAAAATAATAATAATAATAATAAATAAAAAAATAAATAAACCTTACAATAACCTGGTTGCATTAGTGTGCACACCCTCTTATAACTGGGGGTGTGGCTGTGTTCAGAATATACCAATCACATTCAAACTCATGTTAAATAAGTCATCACCCACCTGCCAGGCATGTGTAGACTTTTTATATCTACTGTATGTCTATTGAGGGTTTTTTTGTGTCCAGGGCGGGTCAATCAATGAGATGTCATATTATCTTTTACTTGTCTAGTAGTTAAGAAAATGTTAGATAAGCTTTTATTCAACTACAATGACTTGAGGATAAACCAAAATGGTTGGCATGTACATCAGCTGCCCAGGATGCAGAGCATGGACAATACCTCCCAGATCAACTCCACAAACCATCCTGTTACATCTGCACTAAGTTGTCATGACAACAGTTCCTTTGGGAAACAAATAATGATGCCACTCCGAGGCCTTCGAGAAGACTCTATTAGCATTTCAAGCTCCCTGTGGAAAGCTGGATTTGTAAACTGTAAACGGTGGAAAACGAGAGCCACTATTCTTTTAATCTAGCAGGTAGCGTCTGTCACTGGACTGATTAACATCTGACCCGCTCTCAACCAATCGTGATGATGAAGGGGCAGTGTCTGCTAATGACGCTGAGCTAGTGAGCCTCCATCAGTCACTAATGAGTGCAGAAGTCTCCTCAGCCAGCCCCGTGCTTCTCATGCAGACCATGGCCCCTGAGCACTGCTCTGTTTGTGATTTCACGTGTGAGTGGTCAGATACACATCTATATGCCCAGCATATGCTACTGTTCTCTCCCCAGGGGAGAGCCTACTCCCTGAGTCCCGGTGATGGGCCAGAAGAGCTCTGGTACAATGGGGAGCATAGTTTGTGTTTTTATTGGACGATTATTCCCTAAATTTCTGTTCTGCTACCATTCACTCCAGTTGTTCCCGAAAAACCTGTGGGATCCTCGAAGTCTTCAAGTTGTCTTGTTTTTGTTAGATTATTACTTTTTCATAACTTTCTTATTGGCTAATGAATGCCAGGTCTGACCAATTGCTCACCCGGATCTTCTAAAATGTGTGTTTGAACAAGAATGTCAAGCTGACCTAAACCCCAGAGAGAGAAGGAGGTGTATTAAGAATGTATTCTCCATATGGATGCTAGGAAAATAGCATGCCACAACAGTTTGTGTGTCATTGTCATGTGTCAGGTCTTACGTCGTGGTGACTCTTATATGTGTCATCGAACTGTTCTGTGTTCAGTAAGTCGCTATATGCTTTAAGCGCAATTTTTCCATTACAGTTTATGTTTTGCCGATCAGTGTTTTACTTTAATTTAAACGTATGACCGTGATATCTGCCTGCCTTTGGTTCCTCTGCACTGCACCTTACAGAGATCGTGACATCTTGTTTGTTCCGGGGTTCGAAGAGGATCTGTGAGATTTATGGGGAAGAGCAAGGGTGTTTCACGTTCTCAACAGAAACGCCTTTTGTTGATCATTTAATTCCGCTATTTATGATCTGTTCTCCCCCCAAAAATTATGATTGGTTAATAAAGGCTGTGAAAAACTGTAATTTCACTATGAATAAAGTTTCTTTCTGCTACTAAAATGCTAAATGTATACTTAAGAGTTATTCACAAAAATGATGTTTGCCGATCTTCAAAGATCTCAGAAAAAGAAGTGTGGAGGTTCCCCGTTCATCTGTTCATGCGATATTATAAATACCATGGGGCCACATAGCCGTCATATCGCTTAGAAAGAAGACACATTCTGTCTCCTGGAGATGAGCGTACTTTGGTGCGGAAGGTTCAAATAAATCCCAGAACAACAGCAAAGGACCTTGTGAAGATGCAGGAGAAAACAGGTACAAAAGTATTTATATTCACAGTAAAAACAAGTTCTATATCGACATAACCTAAAAGGCAGCGTAGCAAGGAATAATCTGCTGCTACAAAACTCGATAAAAAAAACCCAGACTACCGTTTGTCACTGCGCATGGGGACTGTTTCATACTTTTTGATGAAATATCCTCCGTTGTCTCATCTCATCTCATCTCATCTTCAACCGCTTATCCGGGGTCGGGTCGCGGGGGTAGCAGCTCTAGCAGGGGACCCCAAACTTCCCTTTCCCGGGCAACATTAGCCAGCTCTGACTGGGGAATCCCGAGGCGTTCCCAGGCCAGTGTGGAGATATAATCTCTCCACCTAGTCCTGGGTCTTCCCCGAGGTCTCCTCCCAGCTGGACGTGCCTGGAACACCTCTCTAGGGAGGCGCCCAGGTGGCATTCTTACAAGATGCCCGAACCACCTCAACTGGCTCCTTTCTATGCAAAGGAGCAGCGGCTCTACTCCGAGTTCCTCTCGGATGACTGAGCTTCTCACCCTATCCCTAAGGGAGAGGCCAGCCACCTTTCTGAGAAAACCCATTTCGGCCGCTTGTACCCGCGATCTCGTTCTTTCGGTCATGACCCAGCTTTCATGACCATAGGTGAGGGTAGGAACAAAGATTGACCGGTAGATCGAGAGCTTTGCCTTTCGGCTCAGCTCTCTTTTCGTCACAACGGTGCGGTGAAGCGAATGCAACACCGCCCCCGCTGCTCCGATCCTCCGACCAAACTCCCGCTCCATTGTTCCCTCACTCGCGAACAGGACCCCGAGGTACTTGAACTCCTTCACTTGGAGTAAGGACTCATTCCCTACCCGGAGTAGGCACTCCACCGGTTTCCTGCTGAGAGTCATGGCCTCAGATTTAGAGGTGCTAACCCTCATCCCAGCCGCTTCACACTCGGCTGCGAACCGATCCAGTGAGTGCTGAAGGTCACGACCGATGAGGCCATCAGGACCACATCATCCGCAAAAAGCAGTGATGTGACCATCAGCCCACCGAACGGGAACCCCTCCCCCCCATGACTACGCCTTGATATCCTGTCCATGAATATTACAAACAGGATTGGTGACAAAGCGCAGCCCTGGCGGAGGCCAACCCCCACCGGGAACGAATCCGACTTACTGCCGAGGACACGGACACAGCTCATGCTTTGAGCGTACAGAGATTGGATGGCCCTGAGAAGAGACCCCCTCACCCCATACTCCGCAGCACCTCCCACAAAAGATCCCGGGGTACCCGGTCATACGCCTTCTCCAGATCCACAAAACACATGTAGACTGGATGGGCATACTCCCAGGCCCCCTCCAGGATCCTTGCGAGAGTAAAGAGCTGGTCCGTGGTTCCCGGCCAGGACGAAAACCGCATTGTTCCTCTTCAATCTGAGGTTCGACTATTGGCCGAACCCTCCTTTCCAGCACTTTGGAGTACACTTTACCAGGGAGGCTGAGGAGTGTGATACCTCTGTAATTGGCACACACTCTCTGGTCCCCCTTTTTAAAGAGGGGAACCACCACCCCGGTCTGCCACTCCTCTGGCACTGTCCCAGACTTCCATCCAATGTTGAAGAGGCGTGTCAACCAAGATAGCCCTTCCCCACCCAAAGCTTTTAGCATTTCTGGACGAATCTCATCAGTCCCTGGGGCTTTGCCACTGTGGAGTTGTTTGACTACCTCAGCGACTTCCCCCAGGGAAACTGACGATGACCCTCCATCAGCCTCCAGCTCTGCCTCTGTACTAGAGGGCGTGTAGGTCGGATTCAGGAGCTCCTCAAAATGCTCTTTCCAGCGCCCGATCACATCATCAGTTGAGGTCAACAGTGTCCCATCCTTACTGTACACAGCTTGGATGGTTCCCCGTTTTCCCCTTCTGAGGTGCCGAACGGTTTTCCAGAAGCATTTTGGTGCCGACCGAAAGTCCTTCTCCATAGCTTCTCCAAACTTCTCCCACACCCGCTGCTTTGCCTCTGACACGGCAGCGGCTGCAGCCCTTCGGGCCTGTCGGTACCCTGCAACTGCCTCCGGAGTCCCCAGGGCTAGCATATCCCTGAAGGCCTCCTTCTTCAGTCGGACAGCTTCCCTGACCACCGTGGTCCACCACGGTGTTCTAGGGTTACCACCCCTTGAGGCACCTAGGACCTTGAGACCACAGCTCACCGCCGCAGCTTCTGCAATAGAAGCTTTGAACATTGCCCACTCAGGTTCAATGCCCCCAACCTCCACAGGGATGCCTGAAAAGCTCCGCCGGAGGTGTGAGTTGAAGATCTTTCGGACAGGGGCCTCCTCCAGACGTTCCCAGTTCACCCGCACCACCCGTTTGGGCTTACCTGGTCTGTCCAAAGTCTTTCCCCACCCTCTGATCCAACTCACTACCAGATGGTGATCAGTTGACAGCTCTGCCCCTCTCTTCACCCGAGTGTCCAAAACATGCGGCCTTAGATCAGCCGATACGATCACAAAATCGATCATTGACCTTCGGCCTAGGGTGCTCTGGTACCATGTACACTTATGCGCCTCCTTATGTTCGAACATGGTGTTTGTTATAGACAATCCATGGCTAGCACAGAAGTCCAATAACAAACGACCGCTCGGGTTTAGATCAGGGAGGCCGTTCCTCCCAATCACGCCTCTCCAGGTGTCTCCATCGTTGCCCACATGTGCGTTGAAGTCTCCCAGCAGAATGATGGAGTCCCCTACTGGAGCCCTATATAGGACTCCCTTCAGGGTCTCCAAGAAGGCTGAATACTCCGAACTGCTGTTTGGTGCATAAGCACAAACAACAGTCAGAGTTTTCCCCCCCACCACCCTTAGGCGTAGGGAGGCAAACCTCTCATCCACCGGGGTAAACTCCAACACCGCCGTGCTCAGACGTGGGCTCGTGAGTATCCCCACACCAGCCCGCCGCCTCTCACCCTGGGCAACTCCAGAGAAGAACAGAGTCCAACCCCTATCCAGGAGTAAGGCTCCAGAGCCACGGTTGTGCGTAGAGGTAAGTCCCACCAGATCCAACTGGTATCGCTCCACCTCACGCACAAGTTCTGGCTCCTTCCCCCCCAGTGAGGTGACGTTCCACGTCCCCAAAGCAAGCTTCTGCCGCCCGGGTCTGATCCGTCGAGACCCCCCACCTTCACTGCCACCCATATGACAGCGCACCCGACCCCTGCGGTTGTTCCTGTGAGTGGTGGGCCCACAGGATGGAGAGGAGAGAGATGCCACGTATCTCGTTCGGGCTGTGCCCGGCCGGGCTCCGTGGCAAACCCGGCCACCAGACGCTCGCTTTCGAGCCCGCCGTCTGGGCCTGGCTCCAGACGAGGGCCCTGGGCTTCCTCCAGGCAGGGTCTCGCTCCTTTTCCCTCTATCTTTCATGGGGTCTTGGTGAACCATTCTTAGTCTGGCCCCTCGCCTGAGACCACTTTGCCACTTTGCGTTGTCATTTAACAAAAATAGAATTGCTCAGCCAAAAAGGCCATGGTTATGTTTAGAAGTGAAATGCAAGTAAATAAAGTTTACTTGAAATGTTGATACTGTGATCATTTAAGTAAAGTCAATTGTTTAGCACTCCAAACCCAGGAATGTAAAGTCTGTTTCCACAAGTCTTCGTCGCATCAGCTTAATTTTCCAAAGTAATTTTTTCCTCTTCAGCAAACTGTATTTCCCAAGAATGACAGAATTCATGAAAACTAGCTCAAATTTGCCCAAAACTGGTTTGATTACTTAGCCAGTAGTCCTTTATATAAAACGGACCCCTGTCAACTAACCAGATAGCTGGTGTGACTCAAACACTTGGTTCCATGGGTAGGTGATGCTACATTCTGGGGGTTTCCAATTTTGACGAGTTTGATGGAAGTTTTAATGTGATGCTGAGTCATGGTTTAGGCATACATAAGTTGCTGAGTCATGTTCTTCGCATACGTAAGGCACGTACTGAAAGAACGGACCTGAATTGGATTCTAAAAGCCATTTTAGATTCCATTTCCTCCTACAGATTGGTTAGCTCTTTCAATTGTATAACAGACACACACACACACACACACACACACATAGTCATTTACTCACACACTTACACACACACACACACACACACACTTACACACACACACACAAACACACACTCACACATGGCTTGTGATTTTAGCCTTTAGTGAGGCATTTGAAATGACAGTGTTCTGTAAGACTGAGTCTCAATCAAGACAGCCGAAGACCTATTTTACTTTGTGCTTTGTGCTTTAAGTCTTCCCAAAAAGCTGAATTGAAATCCTAGTTAAGTAACCCAGGAACATATCATAGCATTTGAGTCACGGAATCAAATGTCTGGGCTTGAATGCCAACAGTTAATCCTGCTGTCGATACTCAAACCCAACGTAAACACTGCTGGAAATTCTGTCACTGCTTGTCTTTTATCTTTGGTTCATTTACCCAGTACGCTTCTGACCCTTTTTGACTATTCTTTTAACAGAGATAATGATTATGATATGTGTATGATAATACGAGTTAAACCAAGTGGTCAAACACTAAAATTGTTCCAATCCCTGCACCAGAATATGGTTTCCTATTTCTGACTCATCCTAAATGATGTCTGTGTTCCATGAGAATCTCTCCGGAGCTAAATAGATCTAACTTTAATTCAAATATGTTCCTCTATTCTCCCTTCAACAATTAAATGCGTATTAGAGGCAAAATGAGCAAGTTATGTTGCTTCACTGAGGCATTTATTTGCCTCCTCTGTGCTTTTTGGACCTACTAAAGTAACAACAAATATTCCAGGTTATAAAGTGTATCTACCAAAGAACCCTGGCTGTCAATGTGAAAATGAGCTTCTGAGAGACTGGATGAATGGACAGACTTCCCAGTCTGCTAAAATAACCAGAAGAGGTTTCTGTGTTCCTTTGCAATATCAGCGTTGACAGAAGTTTCAACAATCACCGAATCATCAATCGACACTAACAATTGTCATCCTTGATGTGACGATTTCCAGTCATTACAAGTCTATTACCAGCGCCAAAGTAATCAATCGACCCAGGTTTTTTTTTAGGTTGCGCCGGTATTGATTAGGAGGCAGCGACTCATCAGTCTTGAGCACTTCTTTCAGTTCATTACGTTTGCAGCCATCTTGGCACCCGGGTAAAATTATTAGAACGTTCATTTGGTCCGGCAGGTTGGCTCCAACGCTCAATGAATCGATGGCTACCAAGGAATGTGTGTTTAAACTTAGTCAAGGGCTCATTCATCCATCAGCCTTTCTGGAAGTGTTTGTCACCATCACATGGGTTGACGATTCAGGGTTTTCGCATCACGTTTTAATGATGTAGCAGACATTGTTATCCTAAAAGAGTTACGACGTGTTTATCTTAGGATGGTAGATGAGACGTTGATTTGTTTAGCAAGTACAGATTTCACAAAAACAGTTTTCGGCAAAGTCAATGCTAGAATGAAAAGATGTGTGTGTGTGTGTGTGTGTGTGTGTACGTGTTACACAAGATAGGATTTCACACTGCTGTGACGTTCACACAGAACCAGACTGGTGTCGTGGAAGGTTTTTTGGCACTCTACGAGGGGGACACCATGGAGTTGTCAAACGTGATGGAGGGTTTTTGGAGAGGACAAGCCTATCATGTGTACTGGCTCCGCCATATTTTATGTATCGGCCACAGAGGGCAAACAGAACTGTATCCATCATCAGCCAATTGGGATGTGATCCAGAGTTGACGTCATTAGTTTACATGTGATTGATTGGCCAATCAGAAATCCTCTCCCTTTCATACATCATGCTGTTGATACAGTACGACCTACAGACAGAACGTTGTTCTGTGCTTGTGGGTGGGTTTTTTGGTCACACTGTCTAGGATGCCAGCACACAGTACCTGTTGCCTGGGTGTGACAGTTTGACTGTCTCTGTGTGTCAGTTGTATTGTCTGTATGTAACGGTTTGGTTGTCTCTGTGTGTGACAGCTTGTCTCTGTGTGTGACAGGTTGTCTTTGTCTGATAGGTTGTCTCTCTGTGTGTGACAGGTTGTCTCTCTGTGTGTGACAGGTTGTCTCTCTGTGTGTAACAGATTGTCTCTCTGTGTGACAGATTGTCTCTCTGTGTGACAGGTTGTCTCTCTGTGTGTGATAGCTTGTCTCTGTGTGTGACAGGTTGTCTTTGTGTGATAGGTTGTCTCTCTGTGTGTGACAGGTTGTCTCTCTGTGTGTGACAGGTTGTCTCTCTGTGTGTAACAGATTGTCTCTCTGTGTGACAGATTGTCTCTCTGTGTGACAGGTTGTCTCTCTGTGTGTGACAGGTTGTCTCTCTGTGTGTGACAGGTTGTCTCTCTGTGTGTAACAGATTGTCTCTCTGTGTGACAGATTGTCTCTCTGTGTGACAGGTTGTCTCTCTGTGTGACAGGTTGTCTCTCTGTGTGTGACAGGTTGTCTCTCTGTGTGTAACAGATTGTCTCTCTGTGTGACAGGTTGTCTCTCTGTGTGACAGGTTGTCTCTCTGTGTGTGACAGGTTGTCTCTCTGTGTGACAGTTTGTCTTTGTGTGATAGGTTGTCTCTCTGTGTGACAGGTTGTCTCTCTGTGTGTCAGGTTGTTTTGACTATATGTACTGATCTACTTTATTCACTGCTCTAGGGCCCTTTGCGTTGACTTGTGAAGTGCAACTTTGCAACCTTTTAAACCAGCAGACAAACAGTCTAAACGTAGACCTTCTGAAGGACATGGCCTTGCTCCCACTGTGCATCAGTGTGCTTGTCATGCCAACCACCGGGGATTCCAATGTAATTTATCTCAACAAACCACAGTGCCCACACTTAATTAACAAAGCTGTACATTAAAACACCTTGCTAGGATGTAGAGAGTGGAATAATAGAAGAGGTATAATTAACATTGAGAATGTCCCTGAGTGTAACTAATTTATGTACTATATGGATATTGAATGCACAGGCACAGACGGTTTTTAATTGAACACAGTGTTGCAGAAAATAGCATTGGGTTTCGTTTCAGGGAGAAGCAAACATAGAGTGTGTGAACATCAACGTTTGGAAATATTCAGACCTTTATGTTGATATTTCACGTTCACATGACATTTTGAGAGCAAGCGTATAGGTTCGCTTCAAGGTACATTGAAAAGGGATGGATATTTTTAAGCTCATTTGGATTTAAGTTTCTAAATGTCCGAATTGTACTTTCCTAGATGGCTGAAGTCATTCCTTTTATAATTTCTTTCATCAAATGCATTTGCCATGCTCTCATCATTGTAACACAACAGAACATAGGTAATGACAGCTAATCACCACAGACTGTTTTATACTGTACATTCCTAATTGAAAATCTTCAGTATTTTAGTCACTTCAGTCAGATTTGCAGATTTATTTGAAAAACTGTCTCTGACAGACTTTACATTCAAGGAAAAACGTGTTACTTGTGTATAGCTGCTTCCCCTTACACCAATTTAGATTAGTTTGCTCTTGTTTTGTGTTGTTTTAGCCTTCTGCATCATACATTAAACAGACTGATATCATAAAATATACTTTTAAGAGGATCAGGTTTCAGTTTTATTGTTTTCAGATATACTTCCTGGATATGCTTTCTTTGATAAGGACAATGGTAAAAGATAGAGAGGGTGTTTTACTGTAAAAGCAGCAGAGCAGATGAAGCCACACTGAATCCAGAAACATGCAGCAGCTTAGACCACTGAAACACCCAAGGCCACAAGGATTTTGTTTCTATAAATGAGCAACTCGGATGTCTCGTCTGAATCATAAATGAGTTTAAATGCTAGCATTTTTGCATATCTACACTTCAAAGAGATCTGTGATGCTTTGCTTTCGTCTAATAATCGAGATTGAAGCCCCAAAATCACACATTGAGCATTTCATATTTTTGGTAATTTCACCCAAAGAATAAGAATGAGCATGGGCTTTGTTCAATGATACACCTGTACACCTTGTCCAACCTGGGATTTGAACCAACAACATTTTGGCTATTGGGCCGACTGGCCCTACTCGCTACATGCCACCACTCTATATTACCCACAATGCCACTGTGAGTTCGTTAATGCAGGAGTGCATGGTTGGTCAGCACTGGGGTTCTGCAGCGGGCTGTGCTCTGCGTGGGCAGCCTATATTCACGTTCCATTACATCCTCAACTAAAGGGGACCTAACTCAACCTAAATAAACACTATCTGTGGAAGCTGCGATCTCATTAGACCATTGATTACATTTTTATGTGGGTTTGTAAACAGTCTATGCCATATGGACCAGTTTACTTGTGTGATTATAGTGGATGAATGACCTCAAGTTAATATAATGCTTTTGTGTGACAGTGAGATGGAAAGAGGGAGAGAGGTTGAGAGAAAGGGGGAGAGAGAGGGGGAGAGAGGAAGAGAGAGAGGGGGGAGAGAGAGAGAAAGGGGGAGAGAGAGAGAGGAAGAGGGAGAGGGAGGAACAGGGAGAGAGAGAGGAAGAGAGTGAGGGAGAGAGTGAGGGAGAGAGGGAGAGGGAGGAAGAGGGAGAGAGAGGAAGAGGGGTAGAGAGAGAGAGAGAGAGGAAGAGGGATAGAGAGGAAGAGGGAGAGTGGGAGAGAGAGAGAGAGAGAGAGAGAGAGAGAGAGACGTGCGTGGGTGAAAAGACGATCAGTAAGAAGGGGTTGGGGACAAGCGGCGCATTTTGCCTTCCCCATTTCAGTTGCCCGACGGTGGTTGCCAGGCATTTACCGAAGTAGGGCGGTCAGTGACAATTGCAGTAGCTGTCTTTGTCTCACTCTTATCCGTACCTCTCCCTCCCACCTCCTTCCATTCACTGGGGTTCTGGGCTGTATCATCTGCCTTCTCAAATCAGATCTAAGCTCTCTCTCTGCTTTTGGTCGGGATTTTTCCCAGGACATATTATTGATTTACCCTCAAACTCTCTCTCTCTCTCTCTGTCACCCTGACGACACACACTGTGTGCATTTAGTGTCCGTGCTACTTTTGCGGTCTCCGGTCCCCCCTCAGAAGCACCTGTCATAGTGTTCCGGTGTAGCGGTCATCTGTACGGTATATAGGGGATCATGACCACCGGGAAGGAGGCGAATGCGCCGAAAACCGCTCAGCAGCAGGAGCAGGTAGGATAAGGACGGACTATATGTCTTTAAACACATTTATTACCCGTTTTTATTCCCTGAAGCCTACGTTTTTCTTTTTTTTTTAAGTGTGAATCCTCACATTTTTTGTGTGACAGGTTGAATCCTCATATACATTTTTAAGTTTTTATATTTACATTTTTAATTGTCGTACCCATGCAGTGTGCGGAAACCCCGCACTCCACTATTACTGTCAGTCGCCGTGTTCTTCTCCGTATAGTTTAAGGTGATTTATCCCGACTCACAGCACCTACAAATAGATAGTTGTCCTCCAGACCATGCATTAATTAGCTGTTATGCTGCTGAACATTATTCCCGGTGCTTTATTCAGAGGTCATCTTGTGATGGAGGTGTTTGCTTGCGCTGTTTAAAGCAGAGTAGTCTACCTGGTCCTGGATCTGTATTCAGACCATATGACATGGTGTAGGAAGAGCTGGCACAGTTGTTATTCCCATTCCCATGAATTAAATCTCCTAAATAAATAATATATAGAATAAATAACAAAACATTTTCCCGACATAGAGTTATTTTCTGAATCTATTTCTAGGAATATACTAATTATGTTTACAGCAGTTACTCAGGTCTGGTGCATAACATGGCGTGTTATACGTCAACTCCAACTCAAAAACAAGTGTATTGTTTTTTGCCAACACAATCTTTCAGAACATGCTTTCCACTAGCTACAGGGGATTTAACACAGCCTGTATTTACTGTATTGATACTGTACTGGTTTGGTGTATAACACAGTGTGTGAACACAGGTTCTACCAATAAGACAGTACCCAATACCAATTCCAGCAGCATGCAGGAGAAGCACAGCCTGAGTGTTGGGTTTCAGCACCAGCAGTTTCTTCAGTTGTTATCCTGGTGCTGTCAAGCACATCCGGGATCTGTTGCCATGTAAAGATCACCAGGACACTCCATGTGGTGGTCATATATAGGGAATGATGCGTCTGTAATTGCCTGTTCCTCTATACTCAGCAACCTTTAAAGGGGACAGAGGCTGTTATAGTGACACTATGTTTCCACCTTTAGAGGCAGCTTCTAGCTGTCAATCATTGCTATGGAGGCGGGGCCAGCCGCAGCACACACACACACACACACACACACACTGACACACACACACCTGTTAAAAGGGTGCGCGTCACGCACGTGTTTCACCGCGCGCTGCTCTTGACACAGACTTGCGCATTTGACGAACACGCGCACGTGTGTTGTGTGTCTAACGCACGCGCAGGCAGCCTCTGTAAATTCCCAACACGGACTCTAATGCCACACGAGCATTTGATATGCTTCTCAATCTGAGGTGTGTCTATTGGTTGTAAGGTTAAAATGAAATAAAGGAAAGGTCATCCTATAATGGTTAGAATGCCGTAATGTGATGTTATACCTGCATATTCTATTGGACGCAAGTTGGGTCATTCACTTATCAGGATCAGAATCAGAAAAGTTATAACTTATAAGAAGTCCCATATGATTTGGATGATTTTGGTGTCTGAACAGGTGTGTGTGTGTGTGTTGGGGAATGTGTCCATTCATTGGCTGACAGGGATGCTGTTCTGAAATGGCGTTAGCCCCCATGGACTTAGGGTTCAGGGACAGCGGCGTGGTGCTGAAATGGAAACGGTTGGTTGTTGCGGAAGTATCGTCAGCCACTCCGGCTGAACATAGAAGTCTTTGGCTCTGCAACGGCTGACGAGTGGAGTAAAGCGCCTACTCTCCCACAGGCACACATGTTTGCTTTTCTATACTGGTGGGGCCATGCATTGTTAGACCTAAGTCACAAACACACGAACACACACTCACTGTCATGACTGATCCAATTATCTGTGACAGTATGGCCTTGCTCTCTGATTTATTGCCTCGTGGAGTTGCCTGTGGGCCAGGCTGAGAGGGGCCGCCAGCCTGGCATCATCTGTCATTGAGCAAGGACCTCCGCGGCACCGTAACAAGCTAGGGGTCGGGAGTGTGGCAGGATGGCTGACCGCTCTAGTAGGGGGTGTGGTCGGGAGTGTGGCAGGATGGCTGTCCGCTCTTGTAGGGGGTGTGGTCGGGTGTGTGGCAGGCTGGCTGGCCGCTCTAGTAGGGGGTGTGGTCGGGTGTGTGGCAGACTGGCTGACCGCTCTAGTAGGGGGTGTGGTCGGGAGTGTGGCAGGCTGGCTGACCGCTCTAGTAGGGGGTGTGGTCGGGAGTGTGGCAGGCTTGCTGACCGCTCTAGTAGGGGGTGTGGTCGGGTGTGTGGCAGGCTGGCTGGCCGCTCTAGTAGGGGGTGTGGTCGGGTGTGTGGCAGACTGGCTGACCGCTCTAGTAGGGGGTGTGGTCGGGTGTGTGGCAGACTGGCTGACCGCTCTAGTAGGGGGTGTGGTCGGGAGTGTGGCAGGCTGACTGACCGCTCTAGTAGGGGGTGTGGTCGGGTGTGTGGCAGGCTGGCTGACCGCTCTAGTAGGGGGTGTGGTCGGGTGTGTGGCAGACTGGCTGACCGCTCTAGTAGGGGGTGTGGTCGGGAGTGTGGCAGGCTGGCTGACCGCTCTAGTAGGGGGTGTGGTCGGGTGTGTGGCAGGCTGGCTGACCGCTCTAGTAGGGGGTGTGGTCGGGTGTGTGGCAGGATGGCTGTCCGCTCTTGAAGGGGGTGGAGTCAGGGTGTGTGGTGGGCTGGTTGACACATCTAGAAGGGGTCATGTGTGTGGTGGGCTGGTTGACACATCTTGAAGGGGTCGTGTGTGTGGTGGGCTGGTTGACACTTCTGGGGGGTTGAGAATTTATTTAATCTCATTAGCATGTATTGTTCCCGAGAGAAAGATTAGACCTCTGATTTTACCAATGCTTCTGTGAGGAGCTGCTCCACTGTCGATGATTAAGTCGATGTTAATTAAAGCTTTACTTTCAACATAAATACTCAGTGGCATGAAATGTTTAGTGTCTGTAAAGACCACTCCTGCTTCCTTTAAATGCTGATGTAGATCGTGTGCTTTGCTGGTGTTTTTTCCATAATTGGATATATAAATTAAAACGAACACGAAAACATTTGACAACCGGCTGCGTCATCTTTTAACCCAGGTGAATAACTTCACTGAGTTTCCGATGAGGTCTCGTGGAGGGAGTTGCGAGTGAGGGGAGGGTTTGGTGTAGCTCAGTGCTAGAGTGCTTTGTATGTTGTATGTCCTGGGTTCAATCCCCAGCTTCTGCCCAGGTCACTGTTGCAAATGAGAATTTGTTCTCAATCGGCCTTCTTGGTTAAATAAAGGTAAATGAAATAAAAAAAATTCGAATCACTTTTTTATTGCCTTGCCTATTTGAGGCTTGGGTGCCTGTGTTTAGAATAAAAGGCCAGAATTGCGTTCCATGCAACAAACATGTCGAGATTCTGCTCTACACTTCCTGGTTCCTAAATTCCAGAAAGTGATCAAATATGCTTTTGCCAGACACAGGTAGATTTTTATCCATTTATTGATCTTAAAATGATTTTAAATGAATTTTCCAAATCATGTTGGTTCCACCAACATCACTTAGTCCGATAAAAAGCTTTGCTTGGGGACATGTTGGGTGTAAAAGCTATTGTTTCACTTAAGTCGTCTCGTACTGCTGGTACATTTTTGCTGTTCAATATGGTTTTATTCTATCTATCTTGCACAGAATTCCCCATTCTGGTTGTTTCATCTGCCACACAATGCAAATAGGCAACCCTACAATTATGATTACTACTGAGTACATAAAAGATTATTGTATTTTGTCAAACGGCAGCGATCGTCAGAGCACCCTCTACATTTCCCATTTTGACCACCGTGTAAAGTCCCAAATATACTGTAATGAAACAGGCAGGAATAGATGCTCAAACTTTTCATGTTCTGACCGGAAACCCATTACAAGGTTTGAATAGTAAGATCTAAACTTCAGATAGTAACATGGGTACTGTATACAGTTTTAATTGGCTCATATTTTTATTTTGGAAGAAGGTATTCTCTTGAAAATGTCATTGTGGACGTGACTAGGGACCCTGGGGAGGCCGCAACTGCGTTCTCTACATCTAATTGGACAAAATGCTGCGGGAAATTGGTTTGTCATCCGTTTGACAGGTACTGGATTTGGGTCTCTAGATATTGGACTATGAAGTCCAACCAATAAGGATGAACTGTATGGAACTCTATAAAGGCCAATTGCCTCATAAAGTTATGGGCTCCTAAATTAATGGAAAGACTAGTCCAAATTAAAAACTTGTGTCTTTATTCTATAATAGTCTTTATTTAGTCTCTAGTCAATTTGAGATGATTAGGTCTATATTCTATATTTGTCTCTTTTTACTCTCTACCTAATATGAGATGATTAGATATCTATTCTATACTAGACTCTATTTAGTCTCTTTGGATTGAATAAATATTCTTCCCGGGTGATTAAAGGAAGTGGTTCTTTTATTTGCCACACTGGTGTTTGTACCAAAGTTCATCAATAGGGTAATTATGTTGGGATGTAACAGTTGGGATGTAATGAGTTGTGTGTATTGTAGATGACAGTAGATTGGATCACAGCAGTGCATCATGGGCATTGTCGTATGGTCAACACTCGTGGCTGGGGACAGCACTTACCAAGTAGCTTTGAGGGGGAGATAAATATTAAATATGTCTATTGTGTCTTTGATTCTCCTTGTTCACCGTTTCCGATAACTGTGTTGGGTGATGTGCTGGGTTGTGTTGGGTGATGTGCTGGGTTGGGTGATGTGTTGTGTTGGGTGATGTGCTGTGTTGGGTGATGTGCTGGGTTGTGTTGGGTGATGTGCTGGGTTGGGTGATGTGTTGTGTTGGGTGATGTGCTGTGTTGTGTTGGGTGATGTGCTGTGTTGGGTAAAAATAAAATAAATTGGGGGGGGTGTTCAAACACATAGGGGTGTGAAACATGATTATAACCCCTGTCTGGCGGTTCACTTAACTTAACAGACTACATTTTAAAGGTCAGTTATTTTCATGCTGCCAAGTTGGAAAATAAAAGTTTCATCTTTTAACGTATTCACTCTAGTTAGTGCTGTTCGCACATACAGTGGCACGTGTTCTCTCAGCGTGTCTGAATGTCTGAATGTATGTGGCTCTGGGAAAAGAAACGTTGCTGTTTATCTATGCCTGGCAGACCTCTTCTCAGTCTGCATGCTTTTGTCTGGTCTTATCGACCACATGACACTAAACCTCCGAGCCTAAGAGGAGCGAGTGGGAATGGTCACCATGTTCTACCAAACATCGAGTTGGAACTTCGAGCGTTTTAAACAGCTTTCCAGTTTCTCGCTACAAAAAACAATTGATACAGTGTCTAAATATTTCATTTTTTGTGACACTGTTTGATATTTGTATTTCATTTTTTTTGGTCGGGAGATTAGGTCTAGTTCTGTGTAGTTAACGAGAACAAATGTTCCCTCTAGACTGACCTGTTATTGTTAGCTACATTTACATTTTATTAATATAATAATGGCTTACAGTGATTAGAAAAACATTTAAATATTTTTTATACATTTAGACAAACCTAATTGTAAACCACATGAATTCAGAAAGGTAACCCAATTTTACAAATCACACAAAATGTTTTACTCTGTGTCACGGATGGAGCGGCGTAGTGCGGTGAAAGCCATGTGCAGAGTCTTAGATCCGTTTCAATTATATTTATTAACAACAACAGAACATAAAACAAACCGAGTACGGCGGAAAAAGGACTAACTGGTGCAAACTGCAAATTATAGGGCGCGTATAGCGTCTTATAATAAAACATTCACACAACACGTTTGTCCCCAGATAACACTCACCTCTAACCAATGTGACGTAGAAACAAACAATGATAAGCAACGAGGTGACTTCCTAGAAAACCTTTATAGCCCGAACTAATGACAACATTAAACCCAGCTGTGAACTAAGGAAGTGTAACACCCGAAACCAGATGGTGCAGTACCCAACAATCACCACACGTTACACTCTGAAAACGAATTATGCAATTAACATAAACAGGAAAGTGGAAAAGGTCACATATAATGGCTAAAATATCAAAAAATAAATACACTGCTTTGCTGCATCTGGGGCAGGTCAACTTAACGCCGTTAAGGCCACCATGAATTCTATATTCTACCGGAACAGAAAATCTGTTGAAAAGGAAGATTGTGCTCTGCAATTGTGCTCTTGTCTAAACAGATATAAAATATTTTTATTTGTATTAGTTTACACTCAATACTTGTCCTATTGTTTAATTGTTATTAATTATTATCTGTTTGCTGGTTTGTTAGTCTTTAACAAAAACATTTATGGACTGTAAAATGTACAATGAAATAATTAATTTCATTTCAGTTCTAAAGTGATGGGATTTGGCTATAACCGTAAGTACCTCACGTTTCAGGTATATGATAATATATTGACATTAATTACATAGTCGATTTAAGTGTAAACAGTGTGAACGTTAGAGTAAAATGAATATTCTCTATTCCTGTAGCATTAGATTGGGAGTACTTTATAATAACTACACAAAATAATCAAGGTAGCGTTATTATTACACGTTTTACACATTGAACACAGGGATTCAAAGATTAAATCTCTCCAAAACCTAGAAAGGACACCTGTTTTTATTCAAACATGTTCTCTCCATCTATACCCTTCCAAATAAAAATAATACTAATTAATTTACAAACTGGTGGCATAGGGCCAACATGTACATCCCTGTGAGGGCTGTTGATGAATCATGTTGTTTTCACTGTGTTCATGTATTGGAAACCCTGTTTAGAAAGATAATTGCTATCAGAAAAGGTTGCTGCAGTTCAGGCATAATTTTCCAGGAGAAAGAAATTGTCCAAATTAAACCTGGACACAGGTTATAAAGGCTTATCCAGAGACAGTCCATTGAATTACTCACAATAAATTAAACCTGGTTACAGGTTATAAAGGCTTATCCAAGGACAGTCCATTGAATTACTCACAATAAATTAAACCTGGTTACAGGTTATAAAGGCTTATCCAGAGACAGTCCATTGAATTACTCACAATAAATTAAACCTGGTTACAGGTTATAAAGGCTTATCCAAGGACAGTCTATTGTATTACAATAAATTAAACCTGGACACAGATTATAAAGGCTTATCCAGAGACAATTCATTGTATTACAATAAATTAAACCTGGTCACAGTGTCAGGGTCTGCCATGCAGATCCCAAGGAGTAGACACAATCGCAGAGAAGCTTTTCCAACAAAGGGTTTTTATTCTCATCCAGGCAGGAACAGGCACAAGAAACGAGAACTTAAACAAGACACACACAAATCACAAATTAAACAAGGAACCACAGAACAGGATAACAAGAACCTAATACACAATGAACATGAACTACAGTGTAACCAAAACTGACCCTACATCCAATAGTAAACATAAAACATCTACGAAACAACAAACAAGAAAACATAAACGTGTTAACAGCACGAGCAACGTAGAAACAGAGAAACATACCTTAAACAATGCCCCGACACCAACAGACTGACAAGACCCACACTAAATACAGACACTAATGAACCAAACACAAACAGACATGAAACAGAAACCCCACGTACCTTAAACAATGACCCGACAAACACACAGGAAAACAGGGAAGACTAAATACAAAACGTAACGAGGACTAACCAGCAACAGGTGAGAAAAAGGGCGGGAAAATTAAGGTAATAGGGGAAATAAAAGTACCAGGATGAAACACTAGGAACACCCACAAGATGGAGACAAACAAGCACACCACAACACAGGAACACACGGGAACACCCGTGAACCATGACAGTACCCCCCTCAAGGCGCGGCTCCAGAAGCGCCAAAAATAAACTAAAACCCCGACTATGAACTGCAGCGGGGAGGCGGCAGAGGAGGTGGGGAGGGAAGGAGGCGAGAACCAAAAAAAAAAAAAAAAAACCTGGAACAGGGACAGAGTCAGGGAATAGTCCAGTTTCTCAGGGGGCAAGAGGACAGCGCCAGCAATACACAGAGTCAGGAGGCCGGACCGGAGAGGGCGGAGCAGAGACCCGGCCGGGCGGATGCGGGTCAGGAGGCCGTAACGGCTGAGGCGGGCCAGAGGACAGGACGGGCGGATGCGGGTCAGGAGGCCGGACAGGCGTAGGCGGAGCAGAGGTCCGGAAGGACGGATGAGGGTCAGGAGGCCGGACAGGCAAGGACAGCTCGGGCGACCGGACAGGCAGGACGGCGGATCAGGTGGTCTACCCGACGGGAACGGGTCAGGAGGTCTACCCGGCGGGAGCAGATCTGGAGGTCGACCCGGAGGATGCAGGTCAGTAGGCAGATCAGGAGGGTGCAGGTCTGGAGGCCGGACAGGAGGGTGCAGGTCTGGAGGCCGGACAGGAGGGTGCAGGTCTGGAGGCCGGACAGGCGGGGACGGGTCAGGAGGCAGTGCCGGAGGAGACGGGTCAGGAGGCAGTGCCGGAGGAGACGGGTCAGGAGGCAGTGCCGGAGGAGACGGGTCAGGAGGCAGTGCCGGAGGAGACGGGTCAGGAGGCAGTGCCGGAGGAGACGGGTCAGGAGGCAGTGCCGGAGGAGACGGGTCAGGAGGCAGTGCCGGAGGAGACGGGTCAGGAGGCAGTGCCGGAGGAGACGGGTCAGGAGGCAGTGCCGGAGGAGACGGGTCAGGAGGCAGTGCCGGAGGAGACGGGTCAGGAGGCAGTGCCGGAGGAGACGGGTCAGGAGGCAGTGCCGGAGGAGACGGGTCAGGAGGCAGTGCCGGAGGACACGGGTCAGGAGGCAGTGCCGGAGGACACGGGTCAGGTGGCCGTGCCGGAGGACACGGTTCAGGTGGCCGTGCCGGAGGACACGGTTCAGGTGGCCGTGCCGGAGGACACGGTTCAGGTGGCCGTGCCGGAGGACACGGTTCAGGTGGCCGTGCCGGAGGACACGGTTCAGGTGGCCGTGCCGGAGGACACGGTTCAGGTGGCCGTGCCGGAGGACACGGTTCAGGTGGCCGTGCCGGAGGACACGGTTCAGGTGGCCGTGCCGGAGGACACGGTTCAGGTGGCCGTGCCGGAGGACACGGTTCAGGTGGCCGTGCCGGAGGACACGGTTCAGGTGGCCGTGCCGGAACTGGTTTTGGCCCGGCAACAGTCCTTGGCCCGGGAACTGTCCCGGCCAGGATGACGGCCTCGGGCATAGGACGGGGCTCGAGAACAGGACGGGGGACCGGACTGGGGTCAGGCAGGGGGACAGGACTGGAGTCAGGCAGGGGGACAGGACTGGAGTCAGGCAGGGGGACAGGACTGGAGTCAGGCAGGGGGACAGGACTGGAGTCAGGCAGGGGGACAGGACTGGAGTCAGGCAGGGGGACAGGACTGGAGTCAGGCAGGGGGACAGGACTGGAGTCAGGCAGGGGGACAGACTCCGACAAGGGGTCTGAAGTGAGCTCGGGGTCTGGAGTGAGCTCTGGGGCTGGAGTGAGCTCTGGGGCTGGAGTGAGCTCTGGGGCTGGAGTGAGCTCTGGGGCTGGAGTGAGCTCTGGGGCTGGAGTGAGCTCTGGGGCTGGAGTGAGCTCTGGGGCTGGAGTGAGCTCTGGGGCTGGAGTGAGCTCTGGGGCTGGAGTGAGCTCGGGGCTGGAGTGAGCTCGGGGGCTGGAGTGAGCTCGGGGGCTGGAGTGAGCTCGGGGGCTGGAGTGAGCTCGGGGACCGGGACCGCCACGGGGACAGCCACGGGGACAGACTCTGGGACGGACACGGGGGCTGGCTCAGGCAAGGAAACGGGGACTGGCACCGGCAGGGAAACTGGGACTGGGACAGGCAGGGAAACTGGGACTGGGACAGGCAGGGAAACTGGGACTGGGACAGGCACAGGCTGGGAAACTGGGACAGGCTCGGGTTGGGAAACTGGGACAGGCTCGGGTTGGGAAACTGGGACAGGCTCGGGTTGGGAAACTGGGACAGGCTCAGGCAAGGGCACGGGGACAGGCTCAGGCAAGGGCACGGGGACAGGCTCAGGCAAGGGCACTGGGACAGGCTCAGGCAAGGGCACGGGGACAGGCTCAGGCAAGGGCACGGGGTCGGGAACAGGCTCTGGCACGGAAACGGGAACAGGCTCAGGCAGTAGCTTCTTCCTTCCACCTCCGGCGTCTTCCAAAGGAGGAGGGCCATCATCAATGTCCTCCTCGTCTGAAAACTCAAGGTCCTCACCACTGTCCAGCAGTGAGACCTCCCCTGTCCTTTTCGCCGCTTGAGCCTGGTCAGCCATCTTGTGCTGCGGGCGGCAGCCATCTTGAGCTGCGGGGCGGCAGCCATCTCGAGCTGCGGGCGGCAGCCATCTCGAGCTGCGGGCGGCAGCCATCTCGAGCTGCGGGCGGCAGCCATCTCGAGCTGCGGGGCGGCAGCCATCTCGTGCTGCGGGGCGGCAGCCATCTTGTGCTGCGGGGCGGCAGCCATCTTGTGCTGCGGGCGGCAGCCATCTTGTGCTGCGGGGCGGCAGCCATCTTGTGCTGCGGGGCGGCAGCCATCTCGTGCTGCGGGGCGGCAGCCATCTCGAGCTGCGGGCGGCAGCCATCTCGAGCTGCGGGGCGGCAGCCATCTCGAGCTGCGGGGCGGCAGCCATCTCGAGCTGCGGGGCGGCAGCCATCTCGAGCTGCGGGGCGGCAGCCATCTCGAGCTGCGGGGCGGCAGCCATCTCGAGCTGCGGGGCGGCAGCCATCTTGTGCTGCGGGGCGGCAGCCATCTTGTGCTGCGGGGCGGCAGCCATCTTGTGCTGCGGGGCGGCAGCCATCTTGTGCTGCGGGGCGGCAGCCATCTTGTGCTGCGGGGCGGCAGCCATCTTGTGCTGCGGGGCGGCAGCCATCTCGTGCTGCCGAGCAGCTCTCAGGGGTGGTGAGGTGGAGGGCAGAAACGAGGAAGGTGAGACAGGAATCAGCTGGAGGGTGAAAGGATCCCAGCGAAACCTCCCCTCCATGTACTCCTCCTCCTCGGACTCGTCCTCAGACTCGGAGTCCTCAGCACCATAGGGCTCCCAGCCGTACTCCCCCTCCAGATACTCCTCATCCTCGCTGCGGAGTGACTCTCTCCACTCACGCAATGCTGCGTAGTCCGCCGGTAACCAGATAGCTGGCGGAGTGGATGTTCGAGGAGGGAGGGGCGGTCCGCGCCGGATCGCGCACCGGCGAAAACATTCAGGGAACTCTGGAGACGGTCCGTAAGTGGACGGACAGCTCTTCTTTCTCCGCTGTGTCATAGCGGGTCGGGTCATTCTGTCAGGGTCTGCCATGCAGATCCCAAGGAGTAGACACAATCGCAGAGAAGCTTTTCCAACAAAGGGTTTTTATTCTCATCCAGGCAGGAACAGGCACAAGAAACGAGAACTTAAACAAGACACACACAAATCACAAATTAAACAAGGAACCACAGAACAGGATAACAAGAACCTAATACACAATGAACATGAACTACAGTGTAACCAAAACTGACCCTACATCCAATAGTAAACATAAAACATCTACGAAACAACAAACAAGAAAACATAAACGTGTTAACAGCACGAGCAACGTAGAAACAGAGAAACATACCTTAAACAATGCCCCGACACCAACAGACTGACAAGACCCACACTAAATACAGACACTAATGAACCAAACACAAACAGACATGAAACAGAAACCCCACGTACCTTAAACAATGACCCGACAAACACACAGGAAAACAGGGAAGACTAAATACAAAACGTAACGAGGACTAACCAGCAACAGGTGAGAAAAAGGGCGGGAAAATTAAGGTAATAGGGGAAATAAAAGTACCAGGATGAAACACTAGGAACACCCACAAGATGGAGACAAACAAGCACACCACAACACAGGAACACACGGGAACACCCGTGAACCATGACACACAGGTTATAAAGGCTTATCCAAGGACAGCCTATTGTATCACAATAAATTAAACCTGGTTACAGGTTATAAAGACTTATCCAGAGACAATTCATTGTATTACTCACGATAAATTGCATGCAGTAATTGATTTATTCACAATTCTGTCTGCATACATTAGTGAAACGAAGACACCTGAGATTTTTACGCCTGGAATCATTGATGGGCACTGAAAGGGTCATTAAGACAAACTCTAAATTATTTCAGTATTTTACAATCTTAATTAGACTTTGGCTAAATTGTTTGATAAGAAGACATTTATTAATGGAATTTAAATGCTTTTCTAAACATGATCACCAATGCCCTCCTCAAGCTTTCATCAGCAGTACTTGTCAGTAAAACGTAGATAGTAGATAGACCTTTCCTTTTAAGCAATTTGGCCACGCTATTATCCAAAGTGGCTGACAGTAGTTTAGGCTTATATTTTGTATTCATTGTACTGGCATCTGTGGGAATCAGCAAGCGGAGGTAGCCTGGTGATATAGCCAGCAGATGTAGCCAGCGGATGTAGCCAGCGGATGTAGCCAGCGGATGTAGCCTGGGGATGTAGCCTGGGGATGTAGCCAGCGGATGTAGCCAGCAGATGTAGCCAGCGGATGTAGCCTGGGGATGTAGCCAGCGGATGTAGCCAGCGGATGTAGCCAGCGGATGTAGCCTGGGGATGTAGCCAGCGGATGTAGCCAGGAGATGTAGCCAGCGGATGTAGCCAGCGGATGTAGCCAGGGGATGTAGCCAGGGGATGTAGCCAGCGGATGTAGCCACTACTGTAAACACTACTAACCAGAGATTACTGTAATTAGCCTAAATTAACACATTTTGAAAGACTATTTGGTCCTGTCTTTAATGATGCCTCAGATAGTTAGATTTTTTCTCTGGTTAGGAGATTTTCTTGGACATCTATGTGGTTAAGATCTGAGTTGAACATATCCCCATTGGAATAGGAGGCGCTAGGAGGAGGAGGCGCTCGGAGGAGGAGGAGCTAGGAGGCTAGGAGGCGCTATCTTCCTATCCTCTGTAAATATTACCTCATAGAGGATTTTCTATCTTTAGACGTAACATGTAATGTTCCCTGACATTGTTTCCTCTCTTAAGATCACACTTGTTTATATCAATCGCAGATATATTGTGTATTATTTTATTTAATCAGGTAAGCTATTGAACAATATAACTTTTACAACCATGTCCTTCTACAAAAACAACCAGATCCTTCAAAAAGAATCAGATTCTATTTGTAGCCAGATCAAAACCGACAGGTTGGCTTGCAGGTTTTGGCAGGGACCATATTAAACTCCAAAATATTGGTTGCCATTTTGTTTGCAGTCATGCTGTCTTTCATGATAATATTGTCTGGGTTTGCTCCAAACCCCCAAGCAACATAGTTTTTATGGAGATGGTGTAGCTCACAGTATGGCGTTATGCACACACACACACACACACACACACACACACACACACAAGCACACACACACAAGCACACAAGCACAGAGAAGAGAGAATAAATGCCAATGGCATTTAATTGAGGCATCCTTCTTTTTTCATTGGGTTGCTCGTTAGCTGCCATCTGAAATTATAATCAACTGTTCAGCTAATGCCTTCCCATTCCAGCAAATGAACATTTTGCATTGTTCTACCATCAAACGCTGAGGAAAGCTTGATTAGGTCTTTTGATTTAGCCGCTGCAGAACAGATAAGGAAATGTAGTACAATATAGAAAACAGTAAAACTAGATCAGCGTGCCAGGATGCTAATTACCACCATAAATTATGTTCACATTTCTTGTTTTTTAAACACCTTGTTTGTTTGAACCTGCTTTAAGGTTTTCTACCCTGTCTCGAATATTATGAGAGCTTCATTGTTCTGCTCGTGCCTTTCTCAGGAGTGTGCAGAGGCAAGGAATGGGAAGGAAAGATAAATAACATGTACTCAGCCTTATAGAGGAGTATCGGTAGCATGTCATTTTTTGGGGAGAATGCAGTATTGCAGTACATTCCTTTTAAGATGTGACGCAGGTCGGTGTGAAGGGTTCTCTTGCTTTGGCACATGTGTTCTCTCCTAGTGGCAGTGTACATCTGGGTTCTGTTCATTTGTGCAGTGTTCATATAAAACTTTCTCAAATGTCACTTTAAATACAAATAGAACCCATTTAATTTAAGCGAGTTTAAAATATTGTTCAGTACTCAGTATTCTCTTCCTGTTCAGTTGTAGGAAACCACACCTGTCAGTGGAAAGGTACTTATTGTTTCGTATTATATTACACCGAAGGGATTAAACGTGTTTCTCTGTGGATTTGGAGTATTCAAAGTTAATCCAGATGTGGGTGGTGGGTTTTCCTACAAACCTGTGGTGCTAGAATCCCTGGCAAGTGATTTGCAATTTGATATTGCGTTTACCTCCTGGGCAAAGCCCCTCAAAGCAGTGGAGAAGACTGGTTGTTGTTTTCTCTTCACCCGAACACATCATCGCAGGGAATACAACCCACACCAGGGTCTTAGCATGGTGTCAAATTACAGTGAGGCTTTGGGTTAATTGAAGAAGCCCCACTTTTGGAGGAGAGAAGGCAACCTGCTGTGGGGTTTTGGCACCCGTTGACTTGATTCTTTCAATAGCAGATGGGGGGGACATGGTTAGTTGGTCAGTTAATTTGGTTAGGACCCTGAGTTCCAGGCCTTGTGATGCTTAGAGTGACTAAACCCTGTGAGGACCACACGACACGAGCTATGGTTTAACAAGAAGTGAAATTGTGACTTTAAGTATGGAGTAGATTCCCTGACAAGAGAGACGTCTTGTTTGAAACACGACTGTGTGTGTGTGTGTCTGTGTGTGCGTGTGTCTGTGTGTGCGCGTGTGTCTGTGTGTGTCTGTGTGTGCGTGCCCTGTTTGTGTGTGTGTCACAACTTTTTAAGTCCTAATTTCATCCCGGTTGCAGGAGGGAGTTCCGAGCACAAACCGTTTGACAGTGTCGCGCTGGCAGAGCGTGACGTCTAGACCCAAGTGACAAATGTGTCCCGTTCTACTTATCAGTCTGCCAACCTCACTCGTTTGCCAGCCTTTCTGCCAAACGCTGATCCAGTCGTCTGTCTCTGGTTCCGGCACGATATTCAAATTCCACCAGCGGCCATTTTGCTTTCGTCACGTCCCATTTGTTGGACTGGGCTGTCAGTAACGTGTCGTCTCTGCTCGTACTCTCTGTCCCGCTGGCTCCGTCTGCACTGCTCTGTGTTAACAAAACAGATTTACCTAGTACAGCATCTGATTGGACGATCCAAATCACCCGAATCTCCTCCTTTCATTCGCCAAGAGCTGCAATTCCAAGTTTTGGAAACTGTTTTTCCTCTGGGGCACAGCTGTCTTAAGTCAAGGTGCATATTGACTATTTGCGGGAGTCCTGACAAGGGCAGTGTGTTTTCTGTGAGCGATGTCTAAGTGTTTGAGAGCGAGGACCTTGTTGTGTGGCATTCTAACTCTTTTGATGGGTCGGGCATCTGCAAACAGACTCCTCAAAGTGCTTCAGTCTTGTTTCCTGATTGAGTGAAGGAGTTTGACAAGAACCAGAACATCTATGGGGGTCAGAGGTCGTGTGTTCTCATCGTTGACTCTTATCCATCCGGTGGTTGCTGCGATGTGACAGAACCTTAATCACAAAACGGACGACAAGAAATTGTGTGAAAATGGGATATAAAACAACTGCTTTTCTCAGCCAAAATCATTATTATATGGATATATTGTCACTTAGCTTTCCAGAGAGTGCAAACAGCTCATCGCTTTTAAACAATTACAGGCCAGTCTCGTAGCTGTCCCTGCTGGATAAAATACTTGAAACGCTTGTTAGGGAACAGTCATAGCAGTTTCTATACACCAATTGTATTTTACCTATGTGCAATCAATCAATAAATCAAATGTATTTTATAAAGCTCTTTTTACAACAAAGTTTTACAAACACCCAGCCTGAACCCGACAGAGCACACATCAACAACCGGGCTTCAGGAAGCTAAGCAAAAAGCAAAGCACATTTAAGGAAGCCATGAAGGTTTAAAATTATATTACTAATGCTCTTGATCAAAAAAACACATTGTCTTTCTTTATCTCTCTAAGGTTTTTTAAACAGTTGATCTTTTCATACAGAAGCAGAGATGCTGTTGCACAGTTTGCCAACTCAGATTGAATCTGTCTGATTGAACTCAATTTGATGGGGCTCACATCAGATAAATTGTCTGTTTTTTACTAGTATGCCCTCAGGGCTCCGTACTTGGTCCCCTCTTATTTATTATAAATATTTACTAGAAAATGTGAAATGCCCAACTTCCCTTTTAGGCTGATGACCCTCTCAGTTATTGTTGTAGCTCAAGTTTTTAGAACTTACAAACTGCTTTAAATGCTGTTCAACACACTTTGATTCAACGGAACTAGTTCTAAATGTGGACAAAACCAAACTAATGTTGTTCTCCAAATAAAAAAATAGACATCATATTATGAATACTTGCCAGGTCAATGAGATTAAGGCGCCTGAAAACCCCTATTAAAACCTTTTTTAATCGCATAATCAGGAACTTGCAAAAATGCTAAAGCTGGATTTGGGATTTTATTTTACTAATACGCCTACGTTTTTCTTTTGAAGCTAAAAGGAGACTGGTATCAGTTTCATCTTGCACAGTTGTGCACCAGAGCCTCACATTCCTACTTGTATTCTGGTTAAAGCTAGTTTGTGCTGCATGGAATTTCCTGGTGAAGCGAATTATGTCGATCATGTCTAGGTCTGGGTAGATGGTGGGCAAATCAGTTATTGGTGTCAATGTGTTGGATGCAGGAGAAGTGGGCAGGAGTAAAGACCCGAGGAGGGACAAACCACAAACCGGCGACAGGGTGTTGGGCTCCCAAGACTCATGTGTGTTAGCAACTATCCCATCTGGTTGGAACCGACAGAAGGTCTACCGCCAGAAGTGGCACTGAACATGTGAACGCTGGTTATGGGAGGAATGTGTCACAACACCCAGGGAACTGCAGCTTGCTGCACATGGGACTGCTTAGCTGCAAAATGGTCAGAGCGCCCATGATGACGGAATACAATGGGCAGATGGGCATCAGAACTGGAACATGGAGCAGTGGAACAAGGTCACCTCGTCTGATGAGTCCTGTTTTATTTTACATCACGTGTCATGGCAGTATGAAACATTCTGTTTGCCAGGTGACGAAGGTCTATAGGAGTGTTGCATACATATTTCATAAAGATATTTAAGTATGCAAAGTAAGAAGCACTGAAGATCTGTTGTTAAATGAGAATGCTGGAATTAAATGTAAGATTGAATTCAGTTAAATCTATTGATATTTTTTGCATGTTATTTTTCCCATCACTTAAAACCCTGGTGGTGTTTGTGGCGTTACTTGTGATGACGTTTGAGTAAACTGCTTGTTGTGCAACAAAATGCCCCTCTGGGATTATCCAGATTATGTAAAAGGTATTTTGGTGACAGGATGGATTGTATGTATCCATTGCCGTGTGGTCTTCTCCAGCTGGGTTTCCATTCTGCATTGTTACGAAACAAAATTGCATTTAAAACGCTGTAAAGAAATGTGGTTTTCTCATACGACCTTGTGAAGAACTCCTAGCAGTATTTCCAATAAGGCCGTTGACATTGGCTTTGATGGCCGGTACACTAGACTGTAACGTTTCCTTCGCAGCCGTGACTGTCAAATTCACACACAGCAAATACGGATCACTCCGGGGTTGAACTCTGGGGTTTGAAAGTTCATTATTTGACAAGACTAAAAGGCTTTGTTCTGTATGGTTTATTTCAGTGTTACATGTAGGGCTTGTGGAAGCCGCCCGGGGGGTTAATCTCACCAGGGCTATGAGACTCCTGCATTACTGAACAGACTGAAGAGAGCAGTGATGCAGCTGCTGTTGTCATTTCAAGTACCCCTTTGTATGTTGGGTTTGTGCTTTAAGTGCATTTCGAGGACAAACAAAGAACCGCCGCTTATAGACGTGAACACTCGCTCTGCCGTGAACCACGTTATTATGCAAATGTCCCGTGGAAACGGCCCAATGGCATTCCGGAAACTAAACCAATAATGTTGTTCCTTAACTCGGTTTGCCCGCGCTGCACTCATCCTGGAATATTGTAGGCGACGGTGACGATGTAACACTCTGAGACCCGCAACCTGGAACCACTGCTCCTGGGAGATCAGAGCTTCCTTAACTAGGTGGAACTGACGTACAATAGAAGCACTGCATTCTCAACCGGAGACATTGTGAGCCTCTGTGGCACAGGGACGTGTGAACGGCTGCAGATCAGATCACAATCCTGTTCCTCTTAATCTGTCTCTCATGTTTAAGACAAAACATATATCTTTTGTGGCTTTTGGTTTAAGGTTTAAACTGAGTCATTTTGCAATTAACCCTCTCTCCCAGAGCGACTTACAGTAATGAGAGCAGACATTTGACTGACCACTGGGGGAGCCCAACTCATAACACTGGCTTTGCAGGCAACAAGCAATGGGCCGACCGCACTGTGACTCACAGGATTCTGATTGGCTGATAATGGTGTCTAAAATACCCAGCAGGTGGCTCAGTAAAGCCAGTAATTGAGCAATTATTCTCAAGCGATAGGTCACCTCGGGCACAGCGATAGCCCCAGCAATCAATAAACCCCCCAATTATGACTGGAGCAGCGGAACTATATTTGGACTGAGCCACAAACCAAAACCAAAGCAATGGTACGTGGGTGGGATATCAAGGAAAGCTCATACTCGTAATGGGGCCGCTAAGATTAAGTAACAGAAATGCACTGAATGAATCTTTGCATTAGCTCCTTTGTATACGCATAAACAATCGTCACACATTTTGGCTTATTCAATTGTACCTAAACAGTCATTGTTGTGTTATGTGTTATTGACTTATATATGTACGTATATTAATGTGTTATGTGTTATTGACTGATATATGTAAGTATATTGTTGTGTTATGTAACTTCCTGAATGCTCTATTATATCTGGACTGTGAGTGTGTTCTCTTAATGTGGTGGGGTCGGCTGTGTCCTGATGAATACATGGTTGTGTGTGTGTGTGTGCTGTTGGTTTTACAGCTTGTAATTGGACAGACAGCCAGTGCAGCACACATCACGTTGGTGCAGTGAAATACTGTTTCTGTATCTCCCATCTTGATAGAAGGTGTTTCACAATTCCGCCCAACTCGATGACCTGTCAGGTCACTAAAAGCACTCGAATGTACTGTGAACGTGGACCGGCCAACACCTGTAGTTGTATCCGTGGCAACTAAACTCTGCCAATTATCTAACTAGCCCCGTGACATCACACATTACCTAATCCTGTCTGAGTGGAATCACTCTGTGTTCCTGGATAGCTCGCATACAGCCATGTCCTGATTCCCATGAAGGAGGCAGCATTGACTTCTGGGAAATGGACACCGTCATGTTGCCTTCTTTGAATTGTATTATTTTCTGGTGTTTCTTTTAGTGGTCTGCGAACATACACGTTGTCCAAGCTGTTTTGGACATTTAATGTATTTGCTGAAGCATGCAAACACACACACAGCACACATACAAGGTAGATTATTTGCAAAGTTTACTTTACAGCATTTATTAAAAAACCATCACAATCATATTCAGGTTAAGTACTGTCTGTATGAAACGTCTGGAAAAGTGTTGTCCACTGTTCAATTTAAACGTTTAACGTTTAAATAATGTGCATCTCCACGATTGGTGCACATTGATTTCGTATCTCTGGCAGAGCTTGTGTGCTATTTATATTCTGTTTGTCAGAACAAGCGCAAGTTAATTATGTAAATGTCACCTAGAAAACCGTGTTTCTCTTCAGTCGCTCGCTGCGGTGTTGGGAGACGATACACAATCACATGGCATTGTCTTCCACAGTGCAGGTGTTCTTCCATCACTTCTCCTCCAGTCACTGTTTAAACGTCTACACACACTAACACTTACCTGACAGTCAGCCTGGCCGTACACACTGTAATCACCTAATGCTGTCAGCTTGAGCGTCGTCCCTGGTTGATGGCATTGTGCTTCTCTACCGCTGGTTGTGTCATCAAATCCGATATACGTAATTGGTCTACTAAGGCCTGGGTGAACGGTGGATTTCCTCTGTCGGATTAACTATTTTAGAGTATTTATGTTTACAATGTGACATCAGTGATGTTATGGCCAACATATACTACAATTGAATGACTGTCATGTTATAGTTTACTGGTGTTTTTATGGCCTTCATGACTTCACTTTGATAACATGACAGTTCTTATGTTTTAGTATAATTGAGGCATAACATCACTTTAATAACATGACAGTGGTCATGTTTTAGTTGTATTGGGGCAAGGTGAACATGGATTACTGGTAGAAGTAGGTTCACTTTCATACTTTCCATCTGTCATCAACCAGAGAGACAGGGACAAGGACAGAGAGGGGTGGACACCCAACATATATTCTGCTGGCTGAGGGCCTGTGTGTGTTTGTGTGTGTGTGTGTGTGTGTGTGTGTGTGTGTGTGTGTGTGTGTGTGTGTGTGTGTGTGCGTGTGCGTGTGCGTGTGCGTGCGCGTGCGCGTGCGTGTGTGTATGTGCATGTGTGTGTATCCATAGTCTGAGCAACAGGAGAATACATTCCCAGCCCGTGGAACAGATATTAAGTTGTAAATGGTCTGCATCAGTATCTCAAACCTGCCAACATCCCACGGCACCAATACAACTCCCCTCTGCCCCAAACACACACACATGGTTCTGCATCTGCATTACGGCCAACATATGACAGCAATACCCAACAGGGCACCAGCACACTACCCAGTGGACCAACTCACATTGACTAATGCACAAAACCCATGAGCCATAAACAAAACCTTTTATCAGTTCATTATGTACGTTCATTGACTTCCTTGGTACCACGGAACGTGTTCTACGCGGGCCCAGTAATTGAGTGTCTTGTGCGACAGTCGTGGCTTTCGGACGACTATTTAAGCGTGACTCAGCTCCCACCTTTAACCCCGCCCCTCGTCAACCCATCACAACCAATCGGCCGTCTCATTGACATGCGAGTCAGAGGGCCTGTTGGGAAAGCCTAAATATCTTCAGTGTACATTTAGCCTAAATATCTTCAGTGTACATTTAGCCTAAATATCTTCAGTGTACATTTAGCCTAAATATCTTCAGTGTACATTTAGCCTAAATATCTTCAGTGTACATGTAGCCTAAATATCTTCAGTGTACATTTAGCCTAAATATCTTCAGTGTACATTTAGCCTAAATATCTTCAGTGTACATTTAGCCTAAATATCTTCAGTGTACATTTAGCCTAAATATCTTCAGTGTACATTTAGCCTAAATATCTTCAGTGTACATTTAGCCTAAATATCTTCAGTGTACATTTAGCCTAAATATCTTCAGTGTACATTTAGCCTAAATATCTTCAGTGTACATTTAGCCTAAATATCTTCAGTGTACATTTAGCCTAAATATCTTCAGTGTGCATTTAGCCTAAATATCTCCAGTGTACATTTAGCCTAAATATCTTAGCTGAACATATTCTTCATTTTTCCAATGCTTACATATTTATCCAAAAGTAAATGGATAAAAAGTAGACAGTGTTGTGATGCTATAACTCTACACAGTGTAGTAAGCTTCAAATACAAGTCATTGGATAACAAGTGCACACTATTGTGATGCTATAACTCTACACAGTGTAGTAAGCTTCAAATACAAGTCATTGGATAACAAGTGCACACTAATGTGATGCTATAACTCTACACAGTGTAGTAAGCTTAAAATACAAGTCATTGGATAACAAGTGCACACTATTGTGATGCTATAACTCTACACAGTGTAGTAAGCTTCAAATACGCCTCTGTGTTTCTTCATGTGATCGTCGCTGTACTATTCATTTGTCCATTATCGCACTTTAGTCTCCTTTTTTACTTTATATATTGATGTTCTTTGGCCTAGTTTCTTTCTGTTAGTGATTTAATGCATACAGTCTGATGAACACACACACATACTGAGACACTAATGCATACATTTCTTTTCTCACTCCCTCATGGGGAGCCCAGGAGCAACATTTTTTCCATTGTATCTTTTTGACAGGAGTGCAAACTGCTTTGCTGCCTTTTTTCCTCCCCACCTGTCACTTGTGAAAGCACTTTCTCTGGGCTATTTCCAGCAGGAGGAAGACTGGGAGAAAGACAGAGAGGAAAAGGGAGCAAATGGAGAAGACAAATATTACAAAGCAAGGGAGGAAAGATGATGAAAACATCTGAGAGGAAGATGAGGAAGATTTTAGAGCGTGCGAATAAAGGGCAACAACATTGGCCAATAGTGTGAACAGTTTACATTTAACAGAGGATGCATACCTGTCATCAATAGGGAGTTTTTGAAATATATTCAGATCACAGTATATGTTTATTTAAATTCACACACACATTGTAATCAACAGATATACTCACACCATTTCACCAGTTATACGCCCATTAAACATCCTCACTGAGACAGGTTGGCATCAGAAGATAACTTGGCAGTGTCCCCAGAAGATCACCTGTCAGTCTCCTTCACTCTAACTTCCTCGAAGATGTTCGGGTTTATCTGACCGTGTATCATCCGTCCCTGTTTGGGCAGTACCACCGCCGCCTCGGAGACCCAGTCCTCCGCATCGGGGCTCGTTAGCTGTGTTCTACAGCTGTGTCCGTCAAACTTGATTGGGTCCTCCACTGCTGGGATTATATATATATATACGGTTTGAGGCCAGGTCTAGCTTCCAGCATGAACACGCCTGTTCTGTAGAGCGAGGCAGCTTGGCACCAGGAGGGATTAGAAATGGGCTTACTGTCCATGTTGACATCTCACTATGTATGCCTTTCCAAGTGGCCGACTGTGTAAACCAATGAAAACCTACTTCCTGTCATTCCTGTCCTGTCTATTTTTTAATTAAAATTAATCTGTGTAATATAGATTTGATCGTATTTAGATCATGCGTACGAGAGTGAGATGAAAGCAGACCCGGTCACAGACAAATAAGGCTGATTGGATTCGATATACGCTGACTAATTTACATTTAGCAATATTTTCCATTTGAGTCATTTCGCAGACTGGCTGCTATGGAGTAAATTACAATAGAGATTACCTGTCTGGCTCTACAGTACAACAGATATTCTCTTGCAGATCGTGGATTCTTATTTAACATTTTGGTCACTGATCAGATGTTGGGTTCTGGATTCTCTGTTTTCCTATTCATATTTTACGCCTGAAAATAATAGATAGTCTAGCCTCTGTTTCTGAGCTGCTGCTCAGTGCTCAGCTGCACACAGTGCTCAGCCTGGCATATATTACAAATGTACATGCATTTGTTTTGTATGACACATGTCAAACGAGTAATGAGAGCAAACAGGCAGTCAGGCAGACATGTAGCCAGTATGTAGTCAGTGTGTCAATGTGTGCTCGTATTAAGGAATGCTATTTAGATTTCCAGCCCTGTATGTCGAGCATTCCTGTCTTTGTTGTCCGGTTATGAGTTGTGTCTCTTCAATCTGTTTGGCGATCTGCCCCTCCTAATGAAAATGGGACGGGCGTGTGTGTGTGTGGGGGGTTTAGCTTGAGAAGGGGGGTGATGTGCATTGTCTCTGACTGGTTTTCCTTCTGTGATATTCATGGTTATTTCTGACTGACTGACTGTCTATTTGCTTCGTTGACTTTAGTCATATTCCATCAAAATGTAAATGGAAGTGTTTAGGATAATGTGGCGTTTGTAATATCTCATGTTGACTGACACACAGACACCCAACATGGGATATTTCGCTACGGGTTTGGGGGGGGGGGCGTGAGTACATCAACAACGAGAGGCTTGATAGGATCCCTGTGTCAAACACATTTTGGCTTCGCCGGGGTTGCCATGAGAACATATCAAACAGACTGACAAATTGAAAGTAATTCAATTCTGACTGAATAATAACATCTCTCAGCGGGCAGCGTGTGTACTCCTGTGGTACAAAATCCTTCATAAACCATTGTGTATATCGTGTATATATTTCTATGTTCCAAAGAAAACCGATGGTGTTTTTGTCGAGTATATAAATATGTGACAGCGAAATCAGACCACCCGGTTCAAAGTTACTTTGCATTTTTCCGTCTTTCCAATTTTGTCAAATTTTCTATTTTCCCGTTTGTTTGGCTTGTGTTTATTTGTCCTGAGAAGAAAACAATGAGGTGTGAAATGGAGACAGGCTCATGCACCGAATCATTGGTATTCCTCGGCTCACCCAAATGAGACCATGCTATTTTCTGGTGGAATTTTACAATCTTTTAAACAACAATGATGCTAAACTGAAAGAAACTCCAGTCTGTTTATGAGCCATCTTCAGTCTCAACTTTCAGTTCTGGGTGTGAAAACTCTTGGCAGAGAAAAGAAAAACCACATGCGACCGTTGTAGATGACGAGAGCAAAAGAGTGAGTCATCCGCGAGTCATGTGCATTCTCCTGTAAATTTTATTTATTCTGGATCCAAACAGCCTGAGTTGACTGAGTGTCTGAAAGATTGAGTGCTTGTTGCAATGTAGAGATTAGTGGAATGTGGTATAGACAATTCATATTTACATTTTTGTTCCTCTTCTGTTTATTTGGAATGTTTATTGAATCACTATGCCTGGCGAAGGCAGTCAAATCCAACTGTCTCTCACCCAACCAGCTGTACCAATGTGGGTATCTCCCTGTCTCACACCCAACCAGCTGTACCAATGTGGGTCTCTCCCTGTCTCACACCCAACCAGCTGTACCAATGTGGGTCTCTCCCTGTCTCACACCCAACCAGCTGTACCAATGTGGGTCTCTCCCTGTCTCACACCCAACCAGCTGTACCAATGTGGGTCTCTCCCTGTCTCACACCCAACCAGCTGTACCAATGTGGGTCTCTCCCTGTCTCACATCCAACCAGCTGTACCAATGTGGGTCTCTCCCTGTCTCACACCCAACCAGCTGTACCAATGTGGGTATCTCCCTGTCTCACACCCAACCAGCTGTACCAATGTGGGTATCTCCCTGTCTCACACCCAACCAGCTGTACCAATGTGGGTATCTCCCTGTCTCACACCCAACCAGCTGTACCAATGTGGGTCTCTCCCTGTCTCACACCCAACCAGCTGTACCAATGTGGGTCTCTCCCTGTCTCACACCCAACCAGCTGTACCAATGTGGGTCTCTCCCTGTCTCACATCCAACCAGCTGTACCAATGTGGGTCTCTCCTGTCTCACACCCAACCAGCTGTACCAATGTGGGTATCTCCCTGTCTCACACCCAACCAGCTGTACCAATGTGGGTATCTCCCTGTCTCACACCCAACCAGCTGTACCAATGTGGGTATCTCCCTGTCTCACACCCAACCAGCTGTACCAATGTGGGTATCTCCCTGTCTCACATCCAACCAGCTGTACCAATGTGGGTCTCTCCCTGTCTCACACCCAACCAGCTGTACCAATGTGGGTCTCTCCCTGTCTCACACCCAACCAGCTGTACCAATGTGGGTATCTCCCTGTCTCACATCCAACCAGCTGTACCAATGTGGGTCTCTCCCTGTCTCACACCCAACCAGCTGTACCAATGTGGGTCTCTCCCTGTCTCACACCCAACCAGCTGTACCAATGTGGGTCTCTCCCTGTCTCACACCCAACCAGCTGTACCAATGTGGGTCTCTCCCTGTCTCACACCCAACCAGCTGTACCAATGTGGGTCTCTCCCTGTCTCACACCCAACCAGCTGTACCAATGTGGGTATCTCCCTGTCTCACATCCAACCAGCTGTACCAATGTGGGTCTCTCCCTGTCTCACATCCAACCAGCTGTACCAATGTGGGTCTCTCCCTGTCTCACACCCAACCAGCTGTACCAATGTGGGTATCTCCCTGTCTCACACCCAACCAGCTGTACCAATGTGGGTATCTCCCTGTCTCACACCCAACCAGCTGTACCAATGTGGGTATCTCCCTGTCTCACACCCAACCAGCTGTACCAATGTGGGTCTCTCCCTGTCTCACACCCAACCAGCTGTACCAATGTGGGTCTCTCCCTGTCTCACACCCAACCAGCTGTACCAATGTGGGTCTCTCCCTGTCTCACACCCAACCAGCTGTACCAATGTGGGTCTCTCCCTGTCTCACACCCAACCAGCTGTACCAATGTGGGTCTCTCCCTGTCTCACACCCAACCAGCTGTACCAATGTGGGTCTCTCCCTGTCTCACACCCAACCAGCTGTACCAATGTGGGTATCTCCCTGTCCCACACCCAACCAGCTGTACCAATGTGGGTCTCTCCCTGTCTCACACCCAACCAGCTGTACCAATGTGGGTCTCTCCCTGTCTCACACCCAACCAGCTGTACCAATGTGGGTCTCTCCCTGTCTCACACCCAACCAGCTGTACCAATGTGGGTCTCTCCCTGTCTCACACCCAACCAGCTGTACCAATGTGGGTCTCTCCCTGTCTCACACCCAACCAGCTGTACCAATGTGGGTCTCTCCCTGTCTCACACCCAACCAGCTGTACCAATGTGGGTCTCTCCCTGTCTCACATCCAACCAGCTGTACCAATGTGGGTCTCTCCCTGTCTCACACCCAACCAGCTGTACCAATGTGGGTCTCTCCCTGTCTCACACCCAACCAGCTGTACCAATGTGGGTATCTCCCTGTCTCACATCCAACCAGCTGTACCAATGTGGGTCTCTCCCTGTCTCACACCCAACCAGCTGTACCATTGTGGGTATCTCCCTGTCTCACACCCAACCAGCTGTACCAATGTGGGTCTCTCCCTGTCTCACACCCAACCAGCTGTACCAATGTGGGTCTCTCCCTGTCTCACACCCAACCAGCTGTACCAATGTGGGTATCTCCCTGTCTCACATCCAACCAGCTGTACCAATGTGGGTCTCTCCCTGTCTCACACCCAACCAGCTGTACCAATGTGGGTCTCTCCTGTCTCACACCCAACCAGCTGTACCAATGTGGGTCTCTCCCTGTCTCACACCCAACCAGCTGTACCAATGTGGGTCTCTCCCTGTCTCACACCCAACCAGCTGTACCAATGTGGGTCTCTCCCTGTCTCACACCCAACCAGCTGTACCAATGTGGGTCTCTCCCTGTCTCACACCCAACCAGCTGTACCAATGTGGGTCTCTCCCTGTCTCACACCCAACCAGCTGTACCAATGTGGGTCTCTCCCTGTCTCACACCCAACCAGCTGTACCAATGTGGGTATCTCCCTGTCTCACACCCAACCAGCTGTACCAATGTGGGTCTCTCCCTGTCTCACACCCAACCAGCTGTACCAATGTGGGTCTCTCCCTGTCTCACATCCAACCAGCTGTACCAATGTGGGTCTCTCCCTGTCTCACACCCAACCAGCTGTACCAATGTGGGTATCTCCCTGTCTCACACCCAACCAGCTGTACCAATGTGGGTATCTCCCTGTCTCACACCCAACCAGCTGTACCAATGTGGGTATCTCCCTGTCTCACACCCAACCAGCTGTACCAATGTGGGTCTCTCCCTGTCTCACACCCAACCAGCTGTACCAATGTGGGTCTCTCCCTGTCTCACACCCAACCAGCTGTACCAATGTGGGTCTCTCCCTGTCTCACATCCAACCAGCTGTACCAATGTGGGTCTCTCCCTGTCTCACACCCAACCAGCTGTACCAATGTGGGTATCTCCCTGTCTCACACCCAACCAGCTGTACCAATGTGGGTATCTCCCTGTCTCACACCCAACCAGCTGTACCAATGTGGGTATCTCCCTGTCTCACACCCAACCAGCTGTACCAATGTGGGTATCTCCCTGTCTCACATCCAACCAGCTGTACCAATGTGGGTCTCTCCCTGTCTCACACCCAACCAGCTGTACCAATGTGGGTCTCTCCCTGTCTCACACCCAACCAGCTGTACCAATGTGGGTATCTCCCTGTCTCACATCCAACCAGCTGTACCAATGTGGGTCTCTCCCTGTCTCACACCCAACCAGCTGTACCAATGTGGGTCTCTCCCTGTCTCACACCCAACCAGCTGTACCAATGTGGGTCTCTCCCTGTCTCACACCCAACCAGCTGTACCAATGTGGGTCTCTCCCTGTCTCACACCCAACCAGCTGTACCAATGTGGGTCTCTCCCTGTCTCACACCCAACCAGCTGTACCAATGTGGGTATCTCCCTGTCTCACATCCAACCAGCTGTACCAATGTGGGTCTCTCCCTCACATCCAACCAGTCTCACATCCAACCAGCTGTACCAATGTGGGTCTCTCCCTGTCTCACACCCAACCAGCTGTACCAATGTGGGTATCTCCCTGTCTCACACCCAACCAGCTGTACCAATGTGGGTATCTCCTGTCTCACACCCAACCAGCTGTACCAATGTGGGTATCTCCCTGTCTCACACCCAACCAGCTGTACCAATGTGGGTCTCTCCCTGTCTCACACCCAACCAGCTGTACCAATGTGGGTCTCTCCCTGTCTCACACCCAACCAGCTGTACCAATGTGGGTCTCTCCCTGTCTCACACCCAACCAGCTGTACCAATGTGGGTCTCTCCCTGTCTCACACCCAACCAGCTGTACCAATGTGGGTCTCTCCCTGTCTCACACCCAACCAGCTGTACCAATGTGGGTCTCTCCCTGTCTCACACCCAACCAGCTGTACCAATGTGGGTATCTCCCTGTCCCACACCCAACCAGCTGTACCAATGTGGGTCTCTCCCTGTCTCACACCCAACCAGCTGTACCAATGTGGGTCTCTCCCTGTCTCACACCCAACCAGCTGTACCAATGTGGGTCTCTCCCTGTCTCACACCCAACCAGCTGTACCAATGTGGGTCTCTCCCTGTCTCACACCCAACCAGCTGTACCAATGTGGGTCTCTCCCTGTCTCACACCCAACCAGCTGTACCAATGTGGGTCTCTCCCTGTCTCACACCCAACCAGCTGTACCAATGTGGGTCTCTCCCTGTCTCACATCCAACCAGCTGTACCAATGTGGGTCTCTCCCTGTCTCACACCCAACCAGCTGTACCAATGTGGGTCTCTCCCTGTCTCACACCCAACCAGCTGTACCAATGTGGGTATCTCCCTGTCTCACATCCAACCAGCTGTACCAATGTGGGTCTCTCCCTGTCTCACACCCAACCAGCTGTACCAATGTGGGTATCTCCCTGTCTCACACCCAACCAGCTGTACCAATGTGGGTCTCTCCCTGTCTCACACCCAACCAGCTGTACCAATGTGGGTCTCTCCCTGTCTCACACCCAACCAGCTGTACCAATGTGGGTATCTCCCTGTCTCACATCCAACCAGCTGTACCAATGTGGGTCTCTCCCTGTCTCACACCCAACCAGCTGTACCAATGTGGGTCTCTCCCTGTCTCACACCCAACCAGCTGTACCAATGTGGGTCTCTCCCTGTCTCACACCCAACCAGCTGTACCAATGTGGGTCTCTCCCTGTCTCACACCCAACCAGCTGTACCAATGTGGGTCTCTCCCTGTCTCACACCCAACCAGCTGTACCAATGTGGGTCTCTCCCTGTCTCACACCCAACCAGCTGTACCAATGTGGGTCTCTCCCTGTCTCACACCCAACCAGCTGTACCAATGTGGGTCTCTCCTGTCTCACACCCAACCAGCTGTACCAATGTGGGTCTCTCCCTGTCTCACACCCAACCAGCTGTACCAATGTGGGTCTCTCCCTGTCTCACACCCAACCAGCTGTACCAATGTGGGTCTCTCCCTGTCTCACACCCAACCAGCTGTACCAATGTGGGTCTCTCCCTGTCTCACACCCAACCAGCTGTACCAATGTGGGTCTCTCCCTGTCTCACACCCAACCAGCTGTACCAATGTGGGTCTCTCCCTGTCTCACACCCAACCAGCTGTACCAATGTGGGTCTCTCCCTGTCTCACACCCAACCAGCTGTACCAATGTGGGTCTCTCCCTGTCTCACACCCAACCAGCTGTACCAATGTGGGTCTCTCCCTGTCTCACACCCAACCAGCTGTACCAATGTGGGTCTCTCCCTGTCTCACACCCAACCAGCTGTACCAATGTGGGTCTCTCCCTGTCTCACACCCAACCAGCTGTACCAATGTGGGTCTCTCCCTGTCTCACACCCAACCAGCTGTACCAATGTGGGTCTCTCCCTGTCCCACACCCAACCAGCTGTACCAATGTGGGTCTCTCCCTGTCTCACACCCAACCAGCTGTACCAATGTGGGTCTCTCCCTGTCTCACACCCAACCAGCTGTACCAATGTGGGTCTCTCCCTGTCTCACACCCAACCAGCTGTACCAATGTGGGTCTCTCCCTGTCTCACACCCAACCAGCTGTACCAATGTGGGTCTCTCCCTGTCTCACACCCAACCAGCTGTACCAATGTGGGTCTCTCCCTGTCTCACACCCAACCAGCTGTACCAATGTGGGTCTCTCCCTGTCTCACACCCAACCAGCTGTACCAATGTGGGTCTCTCCCTGTCTCACACCCAACCAGCTGTACCAATGTGGGTCTCTCCCTGTCTCACACCCAACCAGCTGTACCAATGTGGGTCTCTCCCTGTCCCACTGGTTGCCCCGCTGACATGAGCAAACTGCACTTAACCTTTCTGGTCTTCTCGGCTCTTTATCAGACTGATTCTCCACGAAAGCCCAGCTCTGGGTTTCTTGGGCAGACAAACACAAGCAATCAGTAACCACAGGTGCAATCAGTGGTTCTAGTCGGGCCGTGCCCGGGTTGCCCGCGGGGGTCCCCAGGCGCGCTAGGAAGTCTGAACATTCCCGGAGGATTTGAGGGTCACTTCACACGCCTGGGCTGTGAAACTCATAACGACAGGGAGACTCTCAGTCTTTGGTACAGCAAAGCCTCTATGTTGAAATGGGCTCGGTGGCATTTTGAGGTGAGCCCAGCAAGCCTTGGATGGCATTATAGTGCCTCTACTATCCGTACACTGGTCTGTTTTCCTAAATGTAAAAACACTTTTCTTCACATTGTTTTATTTCTCTTTCGATCTTCTTCTCCATTCCGATGCAGGTGATACTGTGCTTCCTTATAATGCGATTGTTTCCGGATACATAATGTGATGTAAGGTAACACGCCTGCCTGTCCCTGTTCCCTAAGTTCACCGTTAACCTGTTTAACATCCCTGTCTCCTAACTTCGTCTTTGGTCCGTAACATTGTTTACTGCCTCTCATATGGCTACGTGACTGTGGATCATTTTATTATTATTGGCACTTTGCTCCATGCCTGCCAGCAATATCACGCTACATTAAATTAGTCCGGCAGCAGCAGCACCAGTAGCTGACTTCACGCTGCTTCAGGCGATGCTACTGACATCACAAGTGACTCCCGTGAAACTACCCGTCTGCTGCCATTACTCTCTATGGTGGCATCATCAATGAAGATACACGCTGTGATGACTAACCTTACAGACTAGGAGACATTAGTCCCAATGGTGGCATCATCAATGAAGATACACGCTGTGATGACTAACCTTACAGACTAGGAGACATTAGTCCCAATGGTGGCATCATCAATGAAGATACACGCTGTGATGACTAACCTTACAGACTAGGAGACATTAGTCCCAATGGTGGCATCATCAATGAAGATACACGCTGTGATGACTAACCTTACAGACTAGGAGGCATTTCTAGGAGGCATTACTGTTTATTATATTTGCCATTAGCACAATGTATACTGTAGTGTACCCCTATTGCTACCTCTTGCCCTGCACAATGCTAGCCTATTTATTATATTTTCCACTAGCACAATGCTTACTATTTGCACTCTGTGCTTGTATTGACCTATATATAAGGTCTTATTCATGGACGGTGTATCTCAACAGAGTTGTTATAAGGTCTTATTCATGGACGGTGTATCTCAATAGAGTTGTTATAAGGTCTTATTCATAGACGGTGTATCTCAATAGAGTTGTTATAAGGTCTTATTCATAGACGGTGTATCTCAATAGAGTTGTTATAAGGTCTTATTCATAGACGGTGTATCTCAATAGAGTTGTTATAAGGTCTTATTCATAGACGGTGTATCTCAATAGAGTTGTTATAAGGTCTTATTCATAGACAGTGTATCTCAATAGGGTGCGGTAGTCTTCCTCCTCCTACACTAGTTTTTTTCCCCTTTGCACCAGCCAGAGATGGTCTTTACATAACAGAGCAATTTCCCTCTGTGCTTAATTAAATGAGCGTAATTATCAGCTCCTTTATTTGTCCTTCTGTGAATTTAAATGCATGCCGTAAGATAATTTGGTGTTCCTGGTGCCCGGATTGTATTTCAATGTAATCACGCAAAGCTGAGCTCACACACGTACACACACCTACACACTCTGGGTCTGGGTCTTTGTTGAGCGTCAGATACATTGTGAATTTAGATCGAACGACCCAAGTGGTTACGTTTGAAATGTTGCATTCAGTGAGGCAACTCTACTCCAGCCCACAGTCCGGAATTCAGATTATGTTCCTAATGACAGGCCCAGCTTTATTGCCTGTGTGGTATTTTCTCTAGCATTACGATTAAGGTGAGCTCTGGCCTGAGCTCCTTCTGAATGAAAATCGACTTCTGCTTAAGAAAACGAACCACCCGCTGCGTTAATGAGGGTTTTCATTTTTTTTACTTCTCAACAGAACAGAACAGGTTTGTTCCCTTTTTGTTTTCCGCTTCGCGGGGCGTGAAACGAGGATGTGCCCCGATGCCCCGTTCAAAGATTGTCCGCTATATTTAGCGTGTTTTCTCTACGTCACAGTCACCTCCGTCGCCGCCCGCTAATAATTTCTTCATTAGGAAGTACAGACGGGTGACCAGATAACGATGCTAATCACGATCGTAATTACAAATCAGAGAGGCACGATACGGAAAGTTCACTGCTCCGGGAGCCCACAAGGTCTCGGGCCCCTGTACGTGTGTAATTGCCTTTTGCACCTTTCCTGTGATTGAGTAATTGGCTGAACTGTCTCTGGAGTTCTATCAGTTTCAGGGATTAGTGAGAAGGTGAAGTGACCAGGGGGAGAGAAAGTGGACATCGTGTATTGATGACCAGGAGAGTGTTCCGAAGATGGATATGGCTAATCTGGGCTCAACAGTCTTTGTGCTTGTTGCACACGTCTAATGGGCCACATTTATGGATCGTCACATTCAGAGAAATCGAAAGAAAAGGCTCTATTTGTTGTCCTCGGATGGGGACCGGGTTCTTTTGTGATATTCTGTCTGTCCCTAATGGCAAGCTATTTTAGGGTAGCACCTATTGAAATCAGATATTACTTAGATAGATATTCTATGCAATATGAATATATATTCGGGAAATTCCAGGAATGTATTCTCTTGAAATATAAAATAAATAAATAAAATATTCAGCCCCCTTTTATGTCCTTAACATGTTCTTGTGGTATGGACACATTCTTTTGACATGTAATCAGATTAGAAGCATTTTTTTTAAAACAATGTATTTCCTATGTTAGGATGATTTTGAAAATTATTTGATGGTTAAGAATGAGACCCAATGAAACCATTAAACCATGTATTTGATCCGAAATAAAATGTATGTCGCGATTTAAGTCCCATATCTAAATAAAGCTCATGATTTATTACATTATCTCTTCTAGTTCTTAGAAAAGTATGCATTTTCATGGGTAGAGCTAGTACAAAAGACAGCCGTTCAAAGATAAAAGGTTCGGGATAATTTTTCTAGTTGAGGGAGAGCTCTTATAAAGTCCTAACTTAATAAACTGAAGAATAAAGGGACTCAGCAAATTGACAGAATGCGATTCTACTCTAGGATGCGACTCAAAGACAGACTTGAAACAACAATTTTCAATACCAGCCATGGAATGAATCTCATTTTCCAGCTAAATTGAACATTGCCATGTTGAGATGGGTGAAAGCTCTTATTTTCACTAAACCTCGTTCCTGTGCCCTCCCTCCCCGGTGTATTGCCAAGCATTTGACACCTGCTCCGTGGGCCCTTTCACCTTGAGACCCAGGAATAGTGCAAGAGAAACACATTGAACCCCTTCCCCACCAGCTAGGGGACTGTGCCTACATTATATTCCTACCATAGATAGTAGGAGATCATAAAGCCTGAGGCGACGACACTGTGAACGAAGTTGAATGTACAAAGAAAGTGCAGCGTTGCACTCGGCTGGATAAACAAACCCGTGTGACAGTAAGATGGCAGTGACGTTGGTAGGCTGTTTCTGAAATGTATAAACAGAATCACACAGGGAAATGTTTTGTTGGGAGCTATTCTACACACCTCACACCGGCAGCTAAAATTATCTACCATCACCAGCAACGGTGGTTAGGGTTACTCTAATGGGGAGAGCACCATTTTAGTTTACCAGGTAAACCAGATTGTGACGCTAGCCAGGAATAGTATGTATTTCCTCTGACAATTTATTGGATTATTAGATAACAAGAATGGTGTAAACATGATTACAAACCGGGTGGTTTGAATCCTGAATGCTAATTGGCTGAAAGCCAAGATACATGAGCCTGTATCCCATGCTTATGACATCACATCACCGCCTCACTGCTCAATTGCATTGATAACAAGCTTAAACGAGCAATGAGGCATCTCAGGGTATAGTATATTGCTAATATACCAGGGCTAAGTGCTGTGTCCGGGCACTCTGGATGTGTTGTGATAATGAACAGACCTTTATTGGCCATATTGCCACACAAAATTGTCCCTTATTGCTTAAATATATTACAAAGGACAATCCACCGGTCAGATATTAAAATGGTAATACATTTATTCCGATAACCTTGTTGAACAATATCTTAGAGCCATTTAAAATGTCTCTTTTTATTGGGTGTGTTATTGCTTGGCACTGAGGTGATTGCAATACAAAACACACCAGGAGCTAAACATTCATTGCTGGTATGGTGTTCTGCTGGTGTTCTCCTGGTGTTCTTCTTGTGCTCTCCTTGTGTTCTCCTGGTGTTCTCCTAGTGTTCTCCTGGTGCTCTCCTGGGGTTCTCCTGGTGTTCTCCTGGTGCTCTCCTGCAGTTCTCCTGGTGTTCTCCTGGTGCTCTCCTGGTGTTCTCCTAGTGTTCTCCTGGTGTTCTCCTGGTGCTCTCCTGGTGCTCTCCTGCAGTTCTCCTGGTTTTCTCCTGGTGTTCTCCTTGTGTTCTCCTGGTGTTCTCCTAGTGTTCTCCTGGTGCTCTCCTGGTGTTCTCCTGGTGTTCTCCTGGTGTTCTCCTGGTGTTCTCCTGGTGCTCTCCTGGTGCTCTCCTAGTGTTCTCCTGGTGTTCTCCTGGTGTTCTCCTGGTGCTCTCCTGCAGTTCTCCTTGGGCTCTCCTGGTGCTCTCCTGCAGAACACCTCAAGTAGATACCCTCCAGAAGAATATGTCAGAATCTGTAATCTGTCACCATGTCGTCCTCTATTTTAACAGTGTGTACATGTGTGTGTGTGTGTGTGTGTGTGTATATATATGTGTGTTATTTGAGTGCATGTCTGTTTTTTATACGTGTTATATAAAATCCCTAAACGGTTCTGGACACTCCAACAGGGTGATGTTTATCCTCTCATACAGGTCGTACTCAGTGGTCCTTGTGTTGTACAAAGTGGGCGAGTTTATTATTTAAAAGTGCCCCTCCAAAAATGTTCCCCCGGCACACACTGCTCACGTCAACCAAACATCTGTTACTGTGGAGGAAAATGATTCCTTTTAAAAGTTACACAATTCATATCAGCAGTTGTTGATTAAACAGGTTTGGTCACCCAATCTGCATCCATAACTGGTCTACATCCAGACCTAGTCTACATCCAGACCCAGTCTACATCCAGACCTAGTCTACATTCAGACCTAGCCTATATTCAGACCTAGTCTACATCCAGACCTAGTCTACATCCAGACCTAGTCTACATCCAGACCTAGCCTATATTCAGACCTAGTCTCAAGAACTTGTCTACATCCAGAACTAATGTCCTTTGGGTCATTAGCACTGAAAAGGTCAGGCTCAGATGCTATGTATGTGTTGGTTCTGTGGAGTCGGTTCTGTGGGGTCCCTGTTGTTGTTCATGCTCCAGTCCACCAGCTGTCTTTAGCCAGGTGAGCCCTTGGCACCGACCAGAGCAAAAGCTCCCCTGTTCCGCAGGAGCGCCGGCAGACGTCGCGGGGAAACAGCTTGGTGCTTTTAATGAGTGTATATAATGGCTGGTGTGGTAAATAGCTCTTCTTATCTCCAAGCTAATGATGTCTGCCGCTTCATTCAATTAAGATGTAGGAAGGTCACTAAAAGGCTCTACCTCATAGATGTGACCACTCTACTCCATTAATGTGTGTGTGTGTTTGTGTGTGTGTGTGTGTGTGCGTGTGTTTGTAATTTCCTTAATTAAGTCCTTAGTTAGATGTCCGCCACAGCCCTAGTTCATTTCGTCGGTGCTCTTGCTACCACAATGAAATCGGCATTATTCATCTGGCAAAATATGTGTCAGTGAAGTCCGTTGGGGCTCTAACGAAGTGAAAAGCCTTTCTCATTAGTGCTTATAGTATAGCCAACGGGGACCAGTAGTCATATTCTGTATTGACACTTTCAAATTTCATTTTACGCATGAGACAATATCGAACATACAATATAACTTATTTTGTTTTGAGTTGGTGGTTCAATCATTTTTAAATTGTTTTCCAGGAAAAGTGCCTCTTGTCAGCGTTTTCCCACCAAAGTCACCAGTGATCCGAAGGCTCAGTTTTTCTCTGTCAAATTCATTTGCCGGTAATATCCACTGACGGACCACCTCATTGACAGTCTCTCCTCTGGTTCTCCGGTTCTCCGGTTCTCTGGCTCTTACCTCCCGGTCATGGCGATTCTCCTTGAGAACTCGTTTCGTTTCTGTAGTTCCAACTTGTCCTTGACCGACCTGTTAATTTGAGTACTTCACTTCTCTCTCATCTCACTACCATCTCTGTGTCATTATTTTAAATCATTCTCCCGCTATCGCTCCTATTTCCGCTGTACGTTTTCAGGCTCCAGGTTCCATTTTCCTCTACCTCCGGCCAACGCCTTCTCCAATTCCACTGTCTTTCTGTCATTACTTGTTCCCTGTCTCACAAGTACAAACGTCCCTATGTTTGCTGTCCTCTACAAATGTTTTCTCCTTCCACTCAGTCTTTCCCCGTCTCACTTCTCCGTCTCTGACCGCTGTTTCGCTCTCTGTTTCGATGTCCACAGGAGCTGGTGGGGAGTAACCCTCCGCAGAGGAACTGGAAGGGAATTGCGATCGCCCTGCTTGTCATTCTGGTCATCTGCTCCATGATCGTCACCTCAGTTATTCTGCTGACACCAGGTACGTGTTTGCTGGGAGAACATGACCCACTGACGGGTGTAAAATTCCGTACAGTGCGTCCTACGTCCTGCGTCCTACGTCCTACGTCCTGCGTCACTACGTTTACCAGTTTGCCAGTGTGCTTGGGTGTGCACTCGCGTTGTCTTCTGCTTGTTATCCCTTTCTCACACACACACACACACACAAACACACACACAATTTACAGTGTGAAGTATAGCGCCTGTGTGTGTGTTTTCCCTGCCCCAAATGTCACACACACACACACACACAATTTACAGTGTGAAGTATAGCGCCTGTGTGTGTGTTTTCCCTGTCCCAAATGTCACACACACACACAATTTACAGTGTGAAGTATAGCGCCTGTGTGTGTGTTTTCCCTGCCCCAAATGTCACACACACACACACACACAATTTACAGTGTGAAGTATAGCGCCTGTGTGTGTGTTTTCCCTGTCCCAAATGTCACACACACACACAATTTACAGTGTGAAGTATAGCGCCTGTGTGTGTGTTTTCCCTGTCCCAAATGTCACACACACACTAGCGTATATATTCACACTCTTCTATAAACGATCAAATTTGCAGAAGGTCACATTCTCACTGTGCGTTTACACAAGTCGGCGCTTTTACTAACACAAACACACGCACAGTGGTTTTTCTTTTCCATAAACCTCGAAATAGCTGTTTCCTCTGAAACCACTCGTAGCTTCTATATCGTCCACAATGGCCTTAAAGAAAGGGATTGTTTGAATGTTCGGCTTGAAGTCAATGAAGGGTTATTTTTGACATTCAACTAGATGCTCAGTTATTCTTATCATGTGAAAAGAAAATGGGTGAATTGAATCCATTACCTGGACTTTTTAATCTCTATTATAAATGTGCATAATCAAAGCCCTCTCCTCTTCAGTGTGTCTAGGATCTGTCATTTTTTTGTCCTGTCAAGTTTATTATGGATGAAAAATCCCATTTGTGATTCACAGATTCTGTCTTTAAAACACGCTCTGCAATACAAAGTCATTGTGTCTTTGTATTTCATTGACAACCACACAGTCTTTACACTCAGAAAACCAGCAGGCTCCGAACCTTGTTGATTAGCAGATCCACAAATCCCCTGGTTGTGACCTTGGTTCACCATTCAACTAGCGTCCTGAATACAAGAGTTTAACTAGCCTCTAACTAGCCTCTAACTAGCCTCATTCATAACAACAGGTGTTCAGATTTAGATCTACAGGTGGACAACAGAACGCCACTGGCCTCTCTGGAACAGATGCCACACGGTTCTCACTACCTTGTCAGCACCTCAGTGTGAGCTCTTCTTCTCTTTGTTTATCTGTTTTTATACTCGTTATTCTGCTGAGGCAGCTGTGAGGGGAAATGGAGAGGTGAAAGTGACAGACTTTGGAGTTGACCGGAGTCCTACCCGGTCTTCACCCGTGAGTTTGACCGTGTCCCTCCGCAGTCGTCGTCTCTGTTCTCAGACCACCTGCCAACCTTGGTTTATTTCGGTTGCCAGTACCGGCATGCCTTCTTCAGGGGAGATTGACAGGGGGAGTCGGGGGTGGCAATGAAGACTGGACAGGTGGCGTCTCCAGCTTGCAACCTTTCTTAAATCACCTCCTGTCCGCGCTGAACTTTTTTTCACGATCCAAGCGGCTGCACAAATGGCATCCCACAGGACTCTCAGAGACCAGCCATTACTGGGAGAGTTGGGGGGTTTTGATGAATTGGTATTACAAATAATTCCCATGGCCAATAAATAGAGGCTTTAGGAGACATTGTGGATTAATTACTATCCACAACAAGACAAAAACAACTACCGCGGATGATGCGGCTCAGTGATTTCTCCACTTATTTTCTAATCTTCTTTTGGCTCTCTCCAGCTCTTTTAAGTGATCCATTGCAGACGAATACATCTGGGTTTGCTTTGACTGAGTACAGTGTGTTTCTGAAGCATTAGGTTGTTCCAGGAGATACGGGTCTGTCCGGAATTCCACAACAAACACCTCATATCTGACCCTTGCTATTCTAACACAACGTTTCACTGTGGAAGGAGGTTAGACGTGACTCAAACAAGACATCTCTACACAAAAGCAACAATATACGAACTGCGAACAGTGTTTGGAATTGAGAGAAAGTAGCAGAACCCCTTTTGGTTGAAATATGTTTGTTGACGAAGACTACCAGGGCAGACGTGAGGGCAAAAACCTTTGTTTTCCCAGCCTTGACGTCCCTCTTTACAATGGCAGGCTGTTCACTCCCAGTCACAGATATGTCTCCACTGCAGCAATATCCAAACATCAAGTGAGAGAGCTTATCAATCCTCCTAAATTGTACTGTGATGTGCTTTCTCATTAGGCAACGGACTATTTCTTGTCTTAGTATATTTTTCTCTCTCTCTATTGTTTTGTCTTTTACATTCATGAGTCTAGGCCATGAAGCCAAATAGATGTTTTTTACTGTATTCTGTATTTCATGTGTATTCATAATAACCATGGAAGCAATTGAAAGAGAATAATTGGGATAATTTAGGGGAGAACAGTTGTGCTGTTGTTCACATGGCACTTAGTAAATAAATGGGATCATGGTGCATTTGGAGATTTATTCGAGCAAGCAATGATGCAGTGGTGCAGTGATGCAGTGGTGCAGTGGTGCAGTGAAGCAGTGATGTAGTGATGCAGTGAAGCAGTGATGTAGTGGTGAAGTGATGCAGTAAAGCAGTGATGCAGTTGATGCAGTGATGCAGTGATGCAGTGAAGCAGTGATGTAGTGAAGCAGGAATACAGTGATGCAGTGAAGCAGTGATGTAGGGATGCAGTGCTGCAGTGAAGCAGTGATGCAGTTGATGCAGTGATGCAGTGGTGAAGTGATGCTGTGAAGCAGTTGATGCAGTGAAGCAGTGATGTGGTGATGCATGAAAACAGTGATGTAGTGATGCAGTGAAGCAGTGATGCAGTGATGCAGTGATGCAGTGATGCAGTGAAGCAGTGATGCAGTGATGCAGTGACGCATGTGTTCTGCTGATAATCTTTACAATATGACTAGCATAGGCACATACACTGTACATCATTCAATTCAACACCATAGGGTACTTAAATGTCTATTCTGTTTCTATGATCACTCAATTGAAAATACCACTATCCTACTTAAACGCACTTTTCCACAAACAAAATTGATCTCACCTTTTTTCAAAGTGACCTAAATCCCAATTTAAATTCCAATACGAGGTTCAGGTGTGGAGGATATTGTTTGGCGAGAAAAATCTCTGTTTCAACAGGAAATAATCAGATGTCACTCAGAGATTTGTCTGCCAGGTGTGACTTTTTACCTGGAGATCTCAGACACATACCAGAGCGTCATGAGACTGGACCGTCTTTTTTTTAAAACAACACTTTATAAATCAACAACATCTATGTCCAACTCCTCATCATAATTATACCATGTTATTTTAATGTTTGTCTTCCATCAGTAGAGCAGAGGAAGTATGCAGAATGTATGTGGAATGTATGCAGAATGTATGTGGAATGTATGCAGAATGTACACAGAATGTATGCAGAATGTACGCAGAATGTACACAGAATGTATGCAGAATGTATGCAGAATCTACGCAGAATGTACGCAGAATATATGCAGAATATATGCAGAATATATGCAGAATGTACGCAGAACTGGATTCATACGCAGTATCAGGCAACGGTTTGGATGCAATTACTCATCCGGGTTAGTGTGTCGAAACCTTTGACTGAACTGTTAAATGCTTCTAGAGGCTTCGGTGGACTAAAGATCTAGAAGAACTCCACTGTGCTGTGCCACGCACACTATTTTAGATAAGGTCTTCATCTACAGACGTCAGTTGAAATCCCAATACTGCAGCAGGTTTTATTCTCTATCAGAAGTAGCAGAATGCTTCTCTTACTCACGGAATATGATTAACAACCAAAAACCCAATAGAGCTCAAGTCAGGGTAGTCCACACACACAGACACACACACACACACACACACACACACACACACACACACACACAGACTCAGACACAGACACACACATAGACACACACACACACACACACACACAGACACACACACACACACACACACACACACACACAGACACAGACACACACATAGACACACACACACACACACACACACAGACACACACACACCCACACACAGACACACACCATTTCTATACACATTCACAAGCCACACCAATCCATGAACGTTCTGTGGCAGATGCAGTACAGTTGGATTGCAAGGAACACATAGTTTTTCACGTCAGTGTGACTGCTTGTTAGCGTGTGCGTGTTAATGAGGCAATTTGCTTGTCAATGCCCTGGAGAGAGAACATGTGTGGCTCAGAGTGTTGTGTTTAGGTCGGTCGCGTCAGGCAGACACGGCACATTAGCTGTCACGTCTCCAGGGAATACCAGAACTGTTTGCGTGGTCATCACGTTTAATGACTCTTTAATGTTAGGCCTGAGGCCTGGAGCCCCAAGAACACAAATACACATCAGTCCTTTCTTGTTGTTGGACTTGTGTCAGAGTGAGAACCTTCGTTTCATCTCTCAAATTACTGTGATCTCCGTTCTTACCTCAGGAAATAGAAGTTTTTGAACTGGACCCCTCGACTAATTAATGGTTCGAGTTTTTTGTATGTCAGTTGGCCTTTGAGACCGGGGACGTTTCGGCCATTAAGATGCTAAATGTAAAAGGTTTCACCAAGTAAAACGTTTATTTCTCCTGTTGTTGACAGGCTGCCATAATACATATGATATATGCCTTCTATCAAACATCTGAGGAAAAATATATCTACCAAGAGATTGCCAAATAAAACACATTATGTTTGGACATTTCTTAACTTCAGTGCTTTTCAACAAAAAATCAAGAGATTACATTTGTATAACGGGATGTATACAGTCCTCATCACTCTTCACAAATTTGTATTGTTATTAAATATATATATATATATATATTAAAAATTGTGAATATCTCATGTGCATAAGGATTCAGACCCTTTGACATAACACTCAGAATTAAGCTGAGATACATTCTGTGTCTTTTTCTCATTATTAAAATGTCTCTCCAGTTTCGTTGAAGTCCACCTGTGGTGAATTAAATCAACTGCCCAAACGCGGGTGTGCACAGCTGGTAGAGGCCGACTGAAGATCAACCTGAAGCCTTCATGGCTGCCAAAGGGCTTTTTACAGAATAAAGTGCCTTAGACACATTTACATTTCATATTGATTTATTTCGGGTACAAATTGCCCATTAAAAAATGTCACATTGTTTTCAAGTGGTATTGTGTGAAGATTGGCAAAAACAATAGTCAATAACAATACTGAATGTGGAGAAATACTTTCCCGAGGCACTATAATAAAGAATGGAGTTCTCAAATATAACGTCCTTTAAACCAGACCTTACACAGGCGACTAGCTTGCTGTTGCCAAACAAAACCTGTTACCAAATAACAGCAGGTATCACTCATTGCTGGATATGAAAAGAGCCACGACAATTCAAAGTGTGGCACAATTTATTGGTACCTAGTCGACCTGCCCTGCCTGGCAACAACTATCCAAAAGAAAGCAAGTGGTCTGTAACACATAAGTGTTTTAATGTGTAATCAAAGTTAAATTTAGATACTAGATAGAAGATTTTATGAAAATGCAAACACAAACTACGACATTTATTTCATAAATCATCGGCCCTTCTCTCGGAAGAGTCAGCAGGGCGCTGATTAATTCGGATCGGCGTTCATTTTCTTCTCTGTGTGCCTTTTTCCCCTCGTAGTTAATCCTCAGACAATCTCGTGCACACTGACAGCTGACAGCTTGGCAGCCTTAACACACCAACGTCACTATCAGGAGTGCCTTTATTGGCTAATAACCTCCGACAGACTTACGAATTTAGATGCCGAACATATATGAGCAAAAGTATGTGGAAACCAGACCGTCAAATCTTTTTAGAGTTTCTCTGTGGAACTTTGTCCCAATTAAGCCAAAATATCGTTCAGGCACTGGTGTTGGGATTTCCATTCCAAACCATCCCAAAGGTGTTCAATTGGGTTGAGGTCAGGAGAAGAAGTTTCACAAACTGATTTGTGGCAACGGTGTCTTCCCATGACAGTGTGGTGTTTAAAGTCACTGAGCTCTTCAGTAAGATCCTTATACTGCCGATGTTTATGCACCTGTGGAGATTTCAAGGCCATGTTCTGGAGTTTATGTACCTGTGAGATATGTGTGTGGCTGAAACACCTGAAGTCAATAATGACTAATAATAGACATTTGTTGTGGTGTCCACATACTGGAGCTTTGGTCAGATAGTGTATGAATATTAATATTTATACAGGCATTGGGCAGGTGGTGGATAAGAGAAAATCATATATTTTCAATGAACTATTTCTTACGGGTTAGATGCGGTTTGCCTCGTCTCATTTTGTGTTTCGCACACAGCACGGCACACGTGCTCAGCAGGCTAATGCAAGTTAAAAGGCAGAAAATCACTCAGACTTGGGCCAAACACTCAGTTTAATGCCGCATGCTGTTACCTTAAAAACCCAGGAGGGCAGCTTATTGGGTCTTACCGTTTTATCTCCAAACTCAACTGTTTTCAAAGTTTGCCATTCAACACACTAGAAAAGTTAAACTTTTCAGTGTATGAACAGAAAATTCCTATGCGTTCTAGAATTATACATCTTGGTCATTACGTTTGCTGAACTCACCGCTGTCAGAGAGCATCAAGAGTTTTTACGATTAAATATCTGAAATATGACTTTGCCTCAGACTACTTCTAAAATAAGTGAGTGGGCAAATAGATGACCTCAAAAATTTCAAGGAACTTAAAGAAGGCCCACCTATCTACTAACTTTGTGGTAAACTGTTACGGCTGTACGGTGGAGAGTATTCTAACCTACTGTCCCACAGTCTGGTACAACGGTTGCTCTGCGGCTCACCATAAGTCACTGCAGCTGGTGGTGAAAACTGCCCAGCGCGTCATTGGTGCCCAGCTCCCCGCCATAAAAGACATCAAGCACAAGCGCTGTTTGCTGAGAGTGCGTGGCATTATCAGGGACCCCTCACACCCGAGCCATAAACTTTTTGCCCTACACACTACTAGACTATTTATATTATTTGCCATTTGCACAATGCTTGCTGTTTGCACTATCCATTTACCAGTTGCACAGATGTTCTCTGCTTGTGTTTCCCGCTGCACATTTGCAATTTGCTACATCGTTGAATTGAATACCTGCACATTTACTTACCCATGTTAACTACACATCACTACACTGTACTCCATCTCATTTCACTCATATATCGGCTCATTGACACACTGACCTGCATATCATTTTGCACTGCTCTTTTGCCCTTCTAGTTGGATGCTGCATTTTGTTGTACTGTACTTGTACTTTTTTCAATGGCAATACAGTTTAATCTGATCTAATCTATATGCATCTTGGTTCTAGATGTACCATACACAGCACATCCGTGGTGATAATTAGTTATCTCCACCGTCTGGCTATATTTAGGCGCCAGAGAATGAGCGAGTTACGAGATGAGCAAGCGGGCAGTGTGCACGTTACAAGCGGGCAGTGTGCACGTTACAAGCGGGCAGTGTGCACGTTACAAGCGGGCAATGTGCACGTTACAAGCGGGCAGTGTGCACGTTACAAGCGGGCAGTGTGCACGTTACAAGCGGGCAGTGTGCACGTTACAAGCGGGCAGTGTGCACGTTACAAGCGGGCAGTGTGCACGTTATAAGCGGGCTGTGTGCATGTTACAAGCGTTCAGTGTACAGTGCATTACATGAGCCAATCCAGCCAATTTGAGTTTCTCTCGTTTACTGAGATACACAATGGAACTGGCTAAACGACGTGTGTCGTTAAACCCCTGAATCATGTCCTTAACTTCCAAGAACCTTCCAAAGTTCTCCCGTCACCCACTTCTGTGCACACTAAATAATTCACACGCTGATATTGCCAGGCCTGACACCTGTCCACTGAGCCAGAAACTCCAAACTGATGAAAAGGGAATATATCAAACATGATACCTCATTCTTAGTAGTCTGGAATACCCGTGCCAAAAAAAGGAAAATTGTCATAATAAAATCTAGGCTTGGCCAAAATAAAACATTAACCAAATACATCATGGCCTCCAGCCAATCCAGCGACCTCTCGGCTCTCCAAGCTGGCACTGATTTACAATTATGCGGATTGGCTGCATCTGATCTGGGTTTGGCAGCACATACCCAATAGTCAGTTGTGAGGTTGTGTTTCCTTGAAATATGTTGCTTAATATCCTCACAACTCTTCCCACCATCAAGAAAGAAAAAGTAAAACTACTCCATCATTTGCCTGCATTTTCAGACATTTTCCCAAACGTATACTAACGTGTCCTTTTTACTTTTAATTTCCCCCAACATGTCCTGAACTGAACAGAATATGTCCTTTGACTTCCACGCTTTCACTTGTGGGATTAAGTGTGACCATGTTTTCCTGATGGTGTTGGCTGTGGTCTACGTAGACTCCCCTCATATCACTCACATTGTTGCCTGGTGGAACCGTTTGCTATTCTAGTACATTTCTCCCAAAAAATATGAATCTCAGCTCCCCTCGTCTGTGCCTTCAAAAGTTGAATTAAGTCAGAGGTGTTTTATTGAAAACTGCGACACACAGGTGGTGCTTCAGGTTCTCCTCTGTAGAGTTATAGACACTAGAGGAATGATGGGATGTACCCCGCACTACTTTAAATAATTCTGTTTTCCACACAGTCGTCTCGGAGAGATAATGAGGTTGCTTGGCTTGAGGCCTGACAGTAACACAGCGTGTTCGGAGAAAATAGTTGCTTATGGCCTCAAGCTGAGCACCAGTTCTATCGTGAAATCTTTGAAGTCACAAAGGGTTCTGCTAGAATTCCTCACCTGTACCCATAGCACCATTATGTTGGTTTCCAATTAGAATCATTTTTGCTTTTAAGTAGAGACATTTCGGGTTCTGTTACCGATCCTTTGTACAGCGGTCGAGTGGCTGGCACGTGGTCGTCTGCGTAATTGGGAGAATTCAATGCATTGGCCAGCGTCGCCCGGGTTTGGCAGGTTAACAATAGAACGTGGCTGCCTTGCTTCTTCGCTTTACTTGGAACTCCTTGTGGCATCTTGGGCGCCTGTGAGCTCAATCAAAGCAGATGGTCGGAGAGAGTGTGTGTGTGTGTACTTTCATGTGTGTGTTCCAGTTTAGACTTCCTGGTTGAGTGAGAAGCAAAAAAAGTTCCAGAACGTCATAGGGTGTGCTTTAGCCGCAGCACCCACTGTCCGGTGGGAGTTTCTGGGAGTTTCTAGTTTTACGGCCCTTCTGCTTAAGAAGGGCCATAATACTAAATTGGATGTCACTAAATTGGGGAGAAAAAATGTGGTATCGGTTCGACCTTATCAACACACAACATGCTGGCGTTCCTCTAAATGGCTCCTCTCATTGTGTCTGGTGTTTTTGTAATGATTAAAGTAACTACATTGAATGAACGTTCGTTGTGTCCAGTCTCTGGTGGTCAAAATTGTCAGCAGATTTGAGATGTTCTCACTTGTTCTCTTGCAGGCGAGGATGACACCCTGGCCCTGAAGGAAAAACTGACTGTGGCCGACCTCTTTAGGAAGGAATTCAAGGTTCACGACCCTGAGGCAAAGTGGATCAGCAGTGAGTATGCTACTGTGTTTTATCGGGGTACATTTCGGGTGTGGGACCTCCGCTGGCCACCCTTCAGAGCCTGGTTCCTCTCTAGGTTTCTTTCTGAATTCCACCCATCAGGCAACTCGTTGATGCCTGCTCTGTCGGGTTCAGGCTGGGTGTTTGTAAAAGCACTTTGTGACAACTTTGTTGGATTTTAGATTGATTGAACGTTTCCACTTCCCATCTAGCTAGCCCGAACGTGGAGTCATTATACTCTGTGTGAATAACATTGATTGAGCCCTTGGTTCTACTTACAACACATTCCGCACCAATGATCTCTTTTACCATCAGTGAATCGGCTCATCAATGGATGTTAGCAAACACGGCGGTGTAACGAGTGTGCCTTGGTCCAGTTTCAAGCTTAACAGTGTGCATTCACCCATATAACCATCTGAGAGATCACTTGTTGCCTGGTCTGTATGGGCTTATATGACACAATGTCAAACATGTGAACCACTTATCCCGCAGCTCTGTAATGGCAAAAATGAATCATCTGAAAACGAACTCAAAGTTGCGTTTATCTAGTGACATTGTTGTCAATTCTTGGTGTGTCCACACTGCCGCTGTCACCAGTAGTCTCATAATGAAGTGTCTGGACGTGGCCGAGCATTTTCCACACTGTTTCACGCTGTACGTTCACACTCCAGAGAACAAGTGTCATATGTATTTTTATCATTTCTATCAAAGTCACAGGAAAAGGGATTTGCTCAATTCTATTTCCTAGTGGAATGTGATTGGCAACCCGCATTAAATTCCCCTACATCATGTAAGAGGAAATAAAACCATACGATGTTTACATTAAAAGTGCTTTAACAGGTCAGACACATTATATTATTGTACTGCTTGATTGAATCCAATGATCAGAGCCCATCTCAGCAAAGCACTTTATGCCCAAAGGATTAATAAAGCAGCTTTGATTTAACCGATGAGCAAATTTAATGTCTCTGTCTATCAGCCACTTGTCTCTCCTGGAGAGGGTTTTCAATAGGAGAGAATATCCTGAGTACTGCTACACCTATTAAAGTGCTACGTTGGCTTCCTTCCGTGCCGTCTTTCATCTAACCACTGGGCTGACTGATTAAAATGGTTGAACAATCTCTCTAAACAACAGCTTTCACCAATTCAGACATTTATGTTCAGCGGTGACTGACCCGTTTTCATTGACTCTTGTGACCCGCAAAGGGGGTGTGAGAAATGTGTTTTCAACGGATCTGTAGCAGTTAAAGAGTCTCCGTCAGCAAACTGTTCAGGGCCATAGACCGTTTGAGTGTAAACAATCATGGACCACTGAGCAATTAATGCCTCAGAATATTCCGGTTTAAATGGAATGCGAAGTTCTGTCACTTTGATCAGCTGATTAGCGATCGCCTCCAAACAACCCCCTTTATTGTACGCAGTCACCATGAAATTAAAGTTGTCATCTTAGTCATGCCTGTGTACTGTAGCTGTTCATGGTTGACAGACAGGAACTGAGCCAGCTGGGAAAGTCTTCTTCGGGAGGCTGGAGATGAGAAATGCTAAAGACCGAATGTGGCTGGAGGTCCATTGTTGACTGATTGTAATGATCTTTGTTAGCATGTCACATTCGTTTAGCTGTAGTGATGTGCACAACAGCAAGCTTTCAGCAACGTCACAATTATTAGCTTCCGAGGACGGGACTGAAATAGATTTTTTTTGCAAACCCAATTTACCTTGGAATTATGCTATATACATTTTTGCCACACCTAGGTTTTTGTTGAGCCAATAAACGATTTCCTGGGAGACTTGCTGAGTCCCGACTACCACATCCAGAAGCCATCTGTTTTATATTGTATTTGTGTACATTTTGTTATGAGATTACGAGAGAAACCATTGGTGTTTTAAGCAAATTCTCTGCAATTCAACACGTATTGCACAGGGTGTGCAGTTTTATAACTCATGCTGTTGTTCACACTTTGACATGACATTGAAAGAAAATATTGCAGTTTCAATGAAAATGTCCTGCTCTCCTACTGTTCACATGATTTAGGGATTATGTAATTGAACACATATAGTGCTCTGATACACTTCTCGTTTTTGTTTCTGGAACTCCAGAGGTTTTGCACCCGCTGGGCATTTGCAATTTCACCTCTAGCATGTTCTATGAATCAATACAGCAGTTTTTTTTTTGCTGAAGAGTCTAAATCCTTTTTTTGCTCTTCTGTGGCAATTAATGTTCATTATTAATTCATACAACACAAGCAATTCACTTAATTGCTCCTCAGCCTGTTTTTTTTCACAGCCTAGACCCTGTAACCGTGTAGCACTGTTGACGTCTCCAACATTAGCCTTCGACCGTGTTGTCCGGTCTTGCCTACTTCTTCGGTTGTTGTCGTTTCACAGTAACACCAGAGATCTCACATCTGCCTACTTCAGGCATGTAATTGGCTTATAAATATTCATCTTCAACGTTCTAACAAAATGCGACCATTCATTAATTGGATTTAGTGTCTGCTACATAAAGGCCCAATTCCCAGACCCTATACATCAGGGTTTTCACAGCCATCAGGACCCTGACCAGTACTGTGCCAGGGAGACTCACTCACCAGGTTGTTGGGCCTGAACCTAAAATGTATATTTGTCCCTGGTAGCAAATTGAATGGGTAATCAATTAACACTTTGTCAGCCAGAAGTGAATATCCAACTCCACCAGAAGTGAATAAAAAAAGTCCAACTCCACCCTATTGCGTTATTGGCACCCTAGGCAAATAGGACAACAGATTTTACAATAAAGAATGTAACAGATGACACATTCATTGTGCTCCCACGCACAGCGAGAAGGATGTTTTGCATATGAATTGTCGGATTTTAATAATTTATTTACCAATGTTCTTTACTAATACAAGTATTGCCGAGATAATGGAGGAAGCAAAGATGTAAACATACACAGTTAAAGTACTTGGCTGATGTTGACAGGGTGAGGGGGGAGTGCTTAATTATGACCTAAATTACCCGGAGAAAGCACCTTTTTTTAGGTTAACCAGCTAGCACAGGAATCCAAGAATCATTAGTTTAAATAGATTGTTCCCAAAGAACGTTTGCCTGCTGACATGTGGTACTTGGCTGGGCATTGCTTGAAGAAAATAAGTTAGTATAAATATTGTTCCTTTGGTCAGTAAAACATAAATAAATTGCATTATTACGCAAAAATATTTCACTGTGTCCTCCAGTCAACATTGACATTCATATAGATCATCTAAAAAAACATATATTGCATGAATAGTAACTCAGATTATATTTGGATATGGTCATTGCACAAAACCCATCAATGATGTCACAGTCGATAGCTAATTAGCATTGACAAAGGCATTTGCAAACAGCGGCCAATACACTTTGTTATGTCACTGGTTAAAGTCACGCAGTAAATTTGTGATTTGTAACAATGACACAAAGCTCATTTATACAAAACTTCAAATTAAATGATATTCAACACGTACGGTGAAATGCGCTTACAAGGAACCTGAAAATGGAGTCCTGTGTTCTGTCGTTGTTCTGCGTGACACCCCTCATGTGTTGCCCCATGTAGAACATTTTCGACAAAGAAAGTGGTCTATGTTATGCCAAATTCTAGCGTAAAATCACAAGCAAATGCTCCAACAATAACCGCGATTTCTCTGGACATGATAAATGAACCTGCATGTGGTTTGGTTGTGGCGTGGCGTTCAGCTGCTTTCTGGTTGAGTGAACCACCCCTTCCTGTCCTTGCCCGCCTACACCGACACGTGCGCACTGACTGACACTTGCACACTGGTTGACACGTGCACACTGGCTGACACGTGCACTCACACGTGCACTTAGGCCCTGTCCTCTGGGCTGATGCAAAAACCGAGGCCCGGAGATTCGCTGAGCTCTGTGAAGCGTTCCCAGTCTAATTAGTGTCTTTAAACCTTGATCCTAGCTGGTGACTGACTAACCCATTTGTAGACCACTAACCCGGAGATATATGCAGTACGGTGGCTTTACTCCATAGAGACTAACCCATTTGTAAACCACTAACCCAGAGATATATGCAGCACGGTGTCTTTATTACACAGAGACAAACCATTTGTAGACCACTAACCCAGAGATATATGCAGCACGGTGTCTTTATTACACAGAGACAAACCATTTGTAGACCACTAACCCAGAGATATATGCAGCACGGTGTCTTTATTACACAGAGACAAACCATTTGTAGACCACTAACCCAGAGATATATGCAGCACGGTGTCTTTATTACACAGAGACAAACCATTTGTAGACCACTAACCCAGAGATATATGCAGCACGGTGGCTTTACTCCATAGAGACCAATCACGTTGTAAACCACTAACCCAGAGATATATGCAGCATGGTGTCTTTACTCCGTTGCCCAAACTCTGGCAGCGACGACCCTGTAGGGGATGTTTTTTCATGATAATTTCTAATTTTCACACATTTTACATGTACATTTAGCAGAACTTTACAAGTATGTTTAGCTCGTACATTTAGCACTTTAAAGGTACATTTAACACATTACAAGTACTACATTTCGCACTTTATACATTTAGCACCCTGAAGTATGCTTTCACATCAGGGACCAGATAGCTGTGTGAATGCAGTCTGCTATGTTGCTGATACTCTTATGTGTGGCATTTTAATACACACCAGGATTTTATAGCGCTCTTCTAACCAATCAGAAATGAGTATTGTCAATTGACCCATTTAAGAAGCCTTAGTGGATATGCAATCCAAATCAGTTGAGTGTGCACAGACAATGGCTCCATAATTTACTTGACAAGACACTCACTGTCCCAAACCAGAAGCTTGCATTTGCCCCTAATGCAACCCCATTAAGTCCAGGCAGGTAGTGTAGTAAACGTTGAACCCGTTTAACCAAAGCATTCGATATTAGGTTTTTACATATTAATGTATTTTACTCATGATATTATATAGGCTTGCTTGTCGCACCCGCTGTGTGCTGTGGTACCACCAATGTAGAAACCACCCACTGCGGTGTTTTTCACGACATAATAAAGTGTTTTAATGTTACCGTTAAAAGAGCCGCTCTTGACACTGGCCAGTTAGATCCGACACTAGGACTCGGGCAACAGGCTGACATTGACAAATGAGTCGTGTGGGCGCCGTTGATCAGTGCCACTGATGACCATAAATCAATGTTAAAACTCCCATCCAACACACTGGACGTGAGACGCGGGCGCCCGGCGGCTTTTACACCGGGGGAGGGACTTCATGTGATGTGCCGTAGAGCTATCGCCTGGGTCTCTGATGTGTGATGTATGGTTGGTCGGGAGGTGTGGAGGAAACCCGACTGGCCCTGTTCAGAGATAACGACGTCTGATTCGACGCTTTGCAAATGGCAGGTTGAGGTGTAGAGCGCTGGTTGTCAGGCTCCATAGACTCCAAGCCATTCCACGTGTGTAATATATACCGCAGGGCTGGCGCAGCTAAATCAATTTGTCCGCCTAATTGTCGGACAGTTTATTGCTTTACTCACGTGAGTTATTTCGCAGCTACAACAATATTGTGAGACGGCTGGAGGTGCCTAGGAGAGGTTTGACAAACACTGGTGTGTATGAAAGAAAAGTAGTTACAGAACAGGACATATGCATAGTATTTGATTTATTCTACGTATAATGTCCTAAAGACAACCTGGAAAATGTAAACTCGAAAATGTTCCCCCTGTATACAGAAAAAAATGAAGAGTAATTATTTATTATTATTTATTATTATCCACAATCAGACCTCGTTCCGAAAACATATGTCATAATAAAACGTGCCCATTAGGGGAGGTATGAGCTGGTATTTAACTTGAGGCTATTCATAGTCTTGTTTTAATGAAGGGACTAACGAGAACGGACGCATTTCCGTCACACACCATGCTTTAAACACGACTAGTAGCCCCTCCTATTTGAAAGACAACATGTTGGCTGATTTGCTGGGAAAAGAAGAAATTGTAGCAGATTTTTCATCATAGACGCGTGGTGCTATTTTTTATGAACTCATTCCTTTTTATGGTCCACCTGAACAAAAGTCAGCCGAGATTTAGGGCTGGCTTCACGGTGGAGGGAGACACACTTTTATTTTGCCACAGAAAGGCCACTATAACTCTCCACTGTATCAGTGTCTTGCATCGTTTTTTATCAGCCTATTAAACTGTAATCCTCTCAGCGGCCAGCAACGACAAATGACCTGGAACAGCAAATAAAAATCTATTTCATTCAAAGCCAGCTTTACCTTTTGTACCTTGGCTCACCGGTTATTGAATTATATGACCCTGTGCTGATTGTAAACTGGTTTTAATGTCGTCATGTCAACTAACCTTGCTCACTGGGAAACAGTGCTGAAGAGAAACATCACGTGGGCATTGATGAAGTAGTAGAGGTTTATAGTCCACAACACATATGCAATCGTTATTATTATTTTCAATAACTGGATATATTGCATTGGTAATTTAACAGAGATACACACGATTAGTGCTTTCTCAATTAAGTAGGAAGTACTTCTAGACTTTAATGTAAAATGCATTAAATAAATACTGCTTACCACAAACAGTGCAAGTTATACATTTGTAACATGTGTATATAATTTAATGTTTTTATTCCATTAACGCAAAAATAAAAAGAATAAATACTTCGAAAAAAAACAGAATCACATAATCAAACAGATCAACAACACAGGATGCAATCTTCCAGAACACTCTCACAGGACCGTTAATATGGACTTATTTTGAATATAGTAAAACAACATGAAATGATTAGACCAACACAACGCACAGGTTCGCCCAGTTGCACGAGCAGGGGTTCCGACTGTTTTTCTCTGACCTTCTTCCCTTCCACCTTCATAAAGGGCGATGTGGAGACCACACGTTAAAGGCTTGGATCATTTATCTCAGAAAAAATACACGCACACACCGCCCACTTGAGGAGCTATCTGTCTTTTATAGCCGTCTGTGTTTCGAGGTCACACAAAATCTACCTCGCTGGCTTTATATTCTTGCTAGATTCTAGTTTTTTCCCCCTGTTAACGTCAGTGGAAACATTTGCAACGGCCAGTGAAGCACACTGGAAATGGCCAAAATGTGCTCAGCGGGACAATTGGATGCTTTCGACCGTTGGACCTGTGTCAGCAGGATACATTTACACTAACGGCAAGTCAGAGAACATCTGCTGTTTTCTACGAAATGTGACAAGGAAGAGGAAGCTCTGAAAAAATCCAGCTCCTACTTAATTATGTAACGGAATGAATATTCTGATGAGTTAATGATTAAATACCAGCCTAACACTGAGAATAATTTCATTGTTTTGTGATGATTTTTTAATCTCTTCAAAACCAGGGAAGCGCAAACTAGACTGAAATCATTGGTATGTTAGCAGTACATGAGATATGATCTGTGATTTCTATTATAAGTTTACCTAGCACAGCCAGAAGAGGACTGGCCACCCCTCAGAGCCTGGTTCCTCTCTAGGTTTCTTCCAAAATTCTCACTTCCGGGTTTTTTTTCCTAAAAATTTGTATCAACTTGTTGATGCGTGCTCTGTCAGGTTCAGGCTGGGTGTTTGTAAAAGCACTTTTTGACAACTTTGTTGTAAAACTGGCTTTATAAAATCCGATTGATTGATTGATTGCCATTTCCTTTAGCACATTTTGATAAAAATTATTAAATGGAGGACCTAGCATTGCCGACCCACAAGGCATGGACTCTACAAGAGCCCTGAAGGTGTCCTGTGGTATCTGGCACCACAACATTAGCAGGAGATCCTGAAGTTCTGCTTTGATCCTTCAGAGATGCTCTGTGCTGCTGCCATGTCAAAGTTACTCATGTCTTTACTCTGACCCGTAATCAAACTGATGATTCACTTATTACCAGACCTTGACATCTGCCCTTGTTAGGATGATCACCTGCTTCACATGGGAGAGGTCATTATGTTTCGGCTCATCAGTGTATAATAGCCTGAAAAGATAAAGTGATCCGTTAATCTTGTCCTTTTTCTTGACAACGTCCATCAGTTCAAATCAGTTACTAGGAAATAGTATGCTACGGTATAATATGCCCAGCAGTCCAACGCACGTGGAAGTGACCCCAGACTGGTGTCAAGGGTATTTGCTCATTACGAGTTGGTTTCTCGGGCACTGATTAAACTATGTACTAGACTCAAGCAAACTTAATGGGAATTCTACTTTACATTGACATTTTAGTCCTTTAGCAGACACTCTTCCCCAGGACTCAACTCAAAGTTAGTGCATTCATCTTACTGACACATACAGCAGCTATGTGGCAGTAGTTAACAGCACAGCCTAGTAGAGAATTAAGACCTTGTAATAAATAGAACATGCTTGGTGCAATCCTTTTAAGTGAGCGGTCTGATTGGAAGAACATTTTACTCTTTAACGTGTATAGAAACATTTACCAGTATAGAAATATCTTACAATATCCCATGTGTATGATTTCGATATGAATATCACACTGAACGCTAAAAAAGAGATATATATATCTGGTGACAACAATATTCGAGATAAGATAGCGATTTAAGGCTGTAACGTGGGACACAGTACGAACATTTAAATGACTTTGACCGTTGACCTATAAGGTTGCAAATAAAGTATTATTATACGTTTTTTTACAACAACACCAGGATATGTATGGTTGCTATAGCATGGTGTTTATTTAAGTACAGTGTTATAAGTTATTTTTACAACAACAACAGGATATTTATTGTTGCTATAGCATGGTATTTTTTAAGCTTCATGTTGAATTAGAATATCCCTACCATCACAAATTGGCAAATAACACTTTTGTAGTAGATGCTAAAGAAACACTTTGAACTAGATCCCCCACATACTGGTCTTGGCAGAAGTTTATAACGTGTCTATAGTGCTTTAGCACACCCTATCCAGTACATGTGAGTTAAGATGTAGACAAGTGGAAAATGCTTCATAGTTTTTTGTCTCTATTCTCCATTAAAACCAGAACCTCCACTTTCAAAAAAATGTTGCCTCATTAATAAATGTGCTATTTTTGAGTTTAACAATTCTCTTGTTACACAGTTGCTCAGGATGCCAGTATGCAGTTGTTTTGCCTGTACAGCTTATTTCCATCTAATTATATACAAGTTATTTTTTTCAGCAGCCAATTTCATTGCATCCCCCCTGCTGTTAATAACAGCCCCCGTTTTCCCTTTCTATGCTTAGCTCTTCAGGGGTTCCAAAACATTCTGCCTTGTAGGTCAATCACTTGATTTCAGACTCAGAAGTGCAGAGCAGAATGTCCCCAAACGGATTCTGACAGTGTCTGGCTGGTGAATAGCATTGTGTGGTGGGGGGCGTGTTCGGCGTTGGCCCTCTGGGCAAACAGCGCCACATGACCTGGTCTCTGTGCCATTGCCAGAACGCTGCAGCTCCAATGGAAAGACTGAGAGGGAGGTGCGCTCCACTCCCTCCAATTAGAACAGCCTGAATGAATGAATGAGTGGATGAACGGATGGATGGATGGACTGCTGTAGCTCCCTCCAGCAGCAGAAAGGAGGGCAACAGCAGAGAGAAATGCAATGGAGAGAGTGCATAAAGTCAGTGAGACAGTGAAGCTGTGAAGCTGTCAACTTCAGCTGGAGTAGGGAGTGACTTCCCTGAAGCATTGATGAAGCACGCACTAGAATGAACCACACTATCATATTTAAGCCATGGTGTTCAGAGGAGAGGCTGGTATTGTAATAGTCTGAGATAATGGCAGGCTTAAAAGTTTAAGAGGGAATATTGCAAATGTACATTAATATGTAGAACATCCATGATATTCAAAGCTAATGGTACATGGATCATCTCTTGTTGCAAACACACACACACAGACACACACACGCACACACACACACACACACACACACACACACACACACACACAGACACACACACACACACACACACACAGACACACACACACACACACACACCTGTACTCCTGTGATCTGTAGTGCTGCCTACCCTTGAGTGAAAGACTGAGCGAATAAGACATGGTGCTGGCGTAAAGGGGGGAGATTATAAGGTTAGGGAAAAGCCAGTGAAGGGAGTTGTGATGGAGGGTAGTGGAGTGCGAAGGAGATGGAGAAGGAGATGGAGAGAGAGACGGAGAGAGAGATGGAGAGACCTGGGTGGTGTTGTTGAAACAGGGATGAAAAGAAGGCGGGTTTCAGTTAAAGAGAAGAAACCCTGAGGTGTTTGGGAGATAATCATGACAGGAAGTCTGGTAGAAAGACAGAGCTGGCATTCAAGATGATGACGGCAGTGAAACTTTATCTTAAGTATGACTGCGAACAAAATAAATTACACTTCCATCTATTTTCTTTGTGACCAGCCTCTAAGAAATACCTAATAAGGTTATGGTCAAAGGCCACAGTTCTCAAGTATCCAGGGTCCTAGTTAATGCAGAGTACACATAGCTAGCAGACTACACAACTCAAGTATTGCTTGTGGTTTTACTATTCTACCGGGCAACAATAAAAATGAGATTGTTTCTTAAGAGGTGTGGAGAGTTTCCTGTTTAGCCTTGAAAATCAGAGACATGGTTTAAATATTGCTGTCCATCAATGTTTCCTAATCAAAGGCTATTGGAATTGTTTGAATATTATTCAATGCCTGACAAATTTGCTTCCATTGAGAGTAGGTAGTGTATATCTTGATTTAAGGCCAGCATAACAAAAGACCATACTACAGGCATCTAGTCTGTTTTTATTTGGACCTCTTGTTCATAGACATATCGCCATGTTATTTATTTAGATGTTTGATGTGTCCTTATTTTGCACGTTTTGTACAAACAGTTGGAAGTTGGCGATCATTCTGTGGCCATGCTAGTCTGTGATCACCTTGGGGCTATGGGCCAGCATGTGGAGGACAGGACGAGAAGCCCATACTGTTCTGGAGAGAATGAGTGATTACAGAACTGTAGAAAACAGAGATGACAGATGATGGAGCAGGAAGACTGAAGACTCCTGGAGGAGTGAGCCAGATGAGATTCTGGAATCCCGGGTTGGGGACAACAGGCTAATGTCTGGCGCACAGTGAACCGATTTTGGAAAACAAATCATCCAATTTCTGGTGAATTGTCAGTTTACCGGTCAGTGAACACCGAAGGTCATTTTAACAGAAACAATGAACATCAAATGAATATGTAAAAAATGCAAATAGGATCATTTATGTCTGCCAAACAAGGTCAAAGGAATATTGGAACGCTCAGGGAAGAATCTAATCATAACAGCTTGTCGTCACTTTATAAAACAAGCCACTGCAATGCAGTATTTATTTAAATGTTTAATCTTGTTACGATATTGTTAATATTCCGTATTAATATTCCAGCAGCAGAGAGAGCCGTTGATTACATTTACACAAAACAACTTCCTGAATGAAAGTCATTGTAATGGTAGCCATTTTGTCTCCTCTTAGGGACAATTAGTTATGCTAGCAGATAATGCTCCGCCCACAACAATCTGTAGCAACCGATTAACACACTAATCCTGAGCTGTTGACTCGACTCTCGCAGCTCATGACTGGAACAACGTTCAGAACCTGTTCGTGATCGTCCTTGTCTGGGAAAGGGCAAAGCAATTGTGAAGACAAGAAAACAAAATTAACTTTATCTCTTTATTTCTGTTGTCAGCTCTCTCTCTCTGGAGAGGTTCTTTGTGACTACAGGCATCTTGGGAGATTGTTAGAAAGTTTGATTAGTTTCTCTGTGTGTGTGTGTGTGTGTGTGTGTGTGTGTGTGTGTGTGTGTGTGTGTTGAGGGGCATTGAAAGGGGTGTTTGTGGGATTGTGTCAGAGTGCTACATCACAGCTCATACACAGACAGTGTATCTCCAGTGTCAGACATTATTCACACCGCAAATCCCACTTCTGACACTAAAGTAGAGAATCCCGTTTCAAATGTCTTATTTTCTTGCAGTAAAATATCAAATGAACACCATTTTAACTAAAACGAGTAGTGGGCCCTTTTTAAATGAACTTGAATACAATGGAAAACAATAAATGAAACAGTACGATAAAGAAAACGGACGTCTCACCTCCCTCGAATCAAACAACTAGAAACTTCCTTCATTCTGCAGAGCCTAATTATATTGTAGTGACCCTGGTGGTGCCACTACTCTCCCCTCCACATGGGGTATCCCTATTTGGAGCAGTCGGTAGTGCGCTCAGCTGTGGAGTCAGAGGTCGCCGGTTCGAATTCCTGCTGTCGGATGCTACAATATGTATCATTTTTTCCAGTTCAAACAGGAGGTGTAAGGTGACCTCATTCTGATAGTGGTGCTTGTCCTTCCTCTCAGAGAGATGTCAACAACCTGACAATAGCCACACCTGCCACAATAGTTTCCCAGTCGCTTTTGGGGACAAACCTTCTGACGCCTCGATTCACTGAAACGTCAGGAAAGAGCTCAGGCTCCATGTCAACAGTTCTGGTTCCAAGCAGGACCACTAGTTCGACCAACTGTCTCTTTTGGATCCCAACACTTTGTCTACTGATATGTTGTGTTTGCCAGTCTTGTCTGGGTCCAAACAATTGGACAGATATTGCACATTTACCAGCCGTGTTGCTACCAGTATGTCATATGTATCTCACATTCTGTACTACAGGTAATGAGCTCCTGTACCGGACGCGGGAGGGCGACGTTGTCGTGGTCAACATGGAGACATACAAGAGGACAGTATTGGTGCACAACAAAAAATTTGTGAGTCTCTCCAACAAGTCTGTTTTTTGTGTAGTAAATGTGTCATTATAAGTTTAAGAGCAGACTGAGATTCTTGCTTTTTTTAAAGTTTGTATTTCAGTTTTATTCTAAACTGCATTCAAATGAAACTTTAATTAAGTAAAATATGCGTGTTCAAGAGTAAATTTGGTTCGGATGATCTTATTTTGTTTTTGTAAGTCTTTGAGTATTTGGTAGCTTGTTAAACTGTCTTTTATAGTTAGTACATAACCACATTGTTTATCTGGTAATATTTGTGTTCGTCTCGCAATTATTGTTTCAACAGGAATGTAGCGTCAGAGTTAAAAATGTTGAGTTGAAATCCAAAAGAGCGATGGCATGATTAAAGCATCTCTCATCTATATGCAGAATACAATCATCAAAGAATACTTTAATGAAAAAGAAAACGACACATCAATAAGAAATACAAAACCAAGTCTTTCTCTCTGCTTTTCAGGAAATGTACAAAGCCAGCAAGTATGACGTGTCCCCTGATATGAAAAATGTGCTGCTAGCCTACAATGTGGCACCGGTGAGCTACTTCATTTGTTTGCTTGTTTTTTGAATTAGCGGAATGACAGGCAAATATGTCAGCAGGCTCTGAGGGGAAACGTGCTGAGGCAGTGGGGGAGAAAAGTAATCATGGTGTCTAAGGCCCGTCACACTCCAACGCCGTTCAGCTGCAGCAGAGAGAGGACATCCTGAGAGGACAACCTGAGAGGACAACCTGAGAGGACAACCTGAGAGAACAACCTGAGAGAACAACCTGAGAGGACAACCTGAGAGGACAACCTGAGAGGACAACCTGAGAGGACAACCTGAGAGAACAACCTGAGAGAACAACCTGAGAGGACAACCTGAGAGGACAACCTGAGAGAACAACCTGAGAGAACAACCTGAGAGGACAACCTGAGAGAACAACCTGAGAGGACATCCTGAGAGAACCTGTACTCTTCAAGTATAAAAAAACCAACAAATCCCCAATAAAAGTGGAGAAATTAACGGAATTTAAAATCCAAGAACAGGGCGAACAAGAGTTTTGGGCTAATAATCATCTGACAGAGCTGGAGGGGACTCACAATAAGAAATATGGTGGACCATTACTATTTAATGGTTCAGGTAGCTAACTCCACTCGGTCATATATTTCAAGTGATAGAAGCCCACTCAGCCAAAGAGCCAAATATATCAGGCAACAGTATCAACTACAACAAAAGTTGCGAGACATGCATTTGTTACTCCAGACTCGTCCCTCAGCAGCTTCTAGCTCCGCCCCCCAGCTGTCACAGGAAACCACTCCTTATATACGTCATGGTTCTGCATGCCTTTCACAGAAGTACCACACACACACACCCCCCTCCTCTCTCACCCCTTGTTTCATTTCTTCTTTTTCTTCTGTTTCATTCTCTCCTCTCTTTCTCCCCCCATCACACTCCCTGTCCCCCTCTTTCACTGTCGTATCCTAACTTATCACTTCTTTCCTGACATCTCTCTCTTGTTTCAGACTCTCTCTCTTTGTCATTCCCTTATTTGTTTTCTTCTTCTCCCTTTTCTTCATCCCATGTTTTTTCTGGCCAAGTACCTCATTCTTCTTTCAATCTTCTTCTAGGTGTACCAATACTCCTTCACCGCCTTCTACATCATCTGCAGCCTGGAGACTCCGTAAGTAGCTAAAAGTAGCTGACCCCCGAGTCAGTCATGTCTCAGTGCTGCCACCCAGAGGAAACACGGTGTACTACAGTCTTCTGGAATTGACCAGCTCATCCATCGTCACCCCCAGACAAAGACATAGGGCCAGTGATACCTCTAATTCTCTGTCCTGCAGCACACAGCACTTTTCTAAATGAGCCGAATGTGGCAGCCATATATAAAGCACCAGTATTTATAGGCACTCCTGAAGTGTTTAAACTGCCATGTACAGCATTGGGGTGGATGTCAGCGCCGGGGATCTGCTTTAAATTAATGTGTGTCTGTCTTGGTGTCTAATGTGTGTTGTCAACTGGGTAAGAGGTTTTCAGCAGTTTCTCTGTCACTTAGTGTGGGGCAACAGTGTGTGTCTGTGTGTGTGTGTGTGTGTTTATGTACAATCGTAAAACAAGAACAATTTGAGTTTCGCCAGTCTCCACAAAGAAACATTTCTGCCTTAGTTTAGATTCACAGTAAAAGTTACAGCTGGTGATACTGTTGGGATTAGGGTTTGATTTTGGAGCTAGTGTTTGGTTTAGGGTTACGGTTAGGTTGAGGGAATTTTCAATAGGAATAACAGTTGTGATTTCGGGCTCTGATTCTGGGCTCTGATTCTGGGCTTCTCTCGGTTCTAGGGAGACATGGAACTTGAACCCTCCGGAAGTGCGGAATGCCCAGCTGCAGTACGCCGGCTGGGGACCCAAGGGCCAACAACTGGTAAAAACGACAAGTACCAGCAGCACCTTCCCTTACCAATACTACACTGGTATATGTGTACTGGTGGCAGCTGACCAAAACAAATTGATATTTATTGACATCATAATAGGAATGAACCGATCTTCATACAAAAATCATCAATCCATCAGGTCCCTGTAACTCTTTTCAGTCCCGCTGGTGTTCAGGCATCCCAAATTCGCCCATGTCACCTCGCTTAACCTTTCCCATGACCCCGCTGGTCGTGTTGACCTTTCCAATTACCAGGCGTGTCGCGTTGACCTTTCACATTACCAGGCGTGTCGTGTTGACCTGTCACATTACCAGGCGTGTCGCGTTGACCTTTCACATTACCAGGCATGTCATGTTGACCTTTCACATTACCAGGCGTGTAGCGTTGACCTTTCACATTACCAGGTGTTTCGCGTTGACCTTTCCCAATTCCAGGCACATACACATTACACATACTGTACACACACATATTCTGTACACATACATACTGTACACACACATTCTGTACACACACACACACATTCTGTACACACACACTTTCTGTACACACACACATTCTGTACACACACACATTCTGTACACACACACATTCTGTACACACACACATTCTGTACACACACATACTGTAGACACACACAGCTGTTGAAAAGCAGTGGAACTGGGTTAAATGCACTGTGTCCTTCAATGCACCAGAGAATTGGCAGTTGTGTCGGTTTCGATTAATACTCTTTATATAACTTCAGCTTCAGCACTAAATGTGTTGCTTAAACTGTGTTTTTCTCCTCTTCCTTTAAAGCATTAAGAACAATCATCTTAGTCTTCCTCGCTCTTCCTCCCCTCTTCTCTCTCTGGAGCTAATCATCATGGTCTGACATGGCAGATAAATCTCTCAGCCAACCCACATATATACACACACCCAGAGTCCAGTAGGCAATGCTGTGGCCTGTCCGACACACACCCAGGGGCCAGTCCGACACACACCCAGGGGCCAGTAGGCTCTGCTGTGGCCAGTCCGACACACACCCAGGGGCCAGTAGACTCTGCTGTATCCAGTCCGACACACACCAAGGGGCCAGTCCGACACACACCCTAGTAGGCCAGTCCGACACACACCCTAGTAGGCCAGTCCGACACACACCCTAGTAGGCCTACACAGAGACTATCAGAAACAAGATGGAGGTGTCGACATTGTTTGAGAAGGAAATAGCATCGGTTCAAATCAGAGAATCCTGCAAAGAAAGAACTGCAAAGAGCAGCAGGTTATCCATTAATCCCGTCTCTGAGGAGAGGTCAATTATTGTTGAATAATTTCTATATTTCAACTTGAATACCTGTCAGACGTGATTTCCTAATGAACCCAGGGGGATTCTGGTTCTTTCAATAACAGAGTGCTCTCTTGTGAATCTACGAAAACTTACAAAACAAGCTCAAGGCAAATAGTTCAAGTGAACTGTATCGGCCTTGAACTTGGTTCTGAATAAATCCCACAAGCCGGGCAGCAAAAAAAACACTAAGACAGCAGCAGCTTAACAGCGTACCTGAGCATAATATCTAATCGGAATTGGTATGATGTGAAAAACAGAGAGATAGTGAAATGTGAAAGTCTCCGGCAGGTAATTTATTCTACTGCTAACAGCGAGGAGGGAGAACGTTGGAGCTCGTTGAATTGTACTGATTTGTAATATTAGCTGGTTGTGTCAGAGTCAAACACCCGTTCGACCTACAATTACTAAGACATGTTGACAATTAAAGTTGTGCACTGACTGGAAACTGCCTACAGCAGGGTTCTATAAAAGGCTGTGAGTCACACCTGCAAGTGTTGATGATGTGTCAAACGCTACAAAACACAGTTTTCCAAAATGCTTCATTTGAAAATAGGGTTTGGAGTGAAATAGTTTTTTCACAAAGTTAAATTAGTCGCAGCTCAATGTGTTTCTGTTTTCTTTCCGTACACTGTAGCTCTAACATTCGTCGTAGCTTTAAACAGAATGTTTTTCTACCCGCCCATTAATTCCCAAACACACTTTTTGCATTTACCTCCCGTCCTTCGTTTTTATCATATTGATTTTTTCATCTTAGTGTCTCATCAACGATTCTCTTCTTCCCCGCCTTAGATTTTTATTTTTGAGAATAATATCTACTACCGTTCAACGGTGGTGAGTCGATCGATCCGACTGGTTTCCACGGGAAAGGAAGGAGTCATCTTCAACGGACTGACCGATTGGTTGTACGAAGGTGAGAGGCCACTTCTATTGGCTCACTAGTATTACTGTTGATTGGCTGGCCTGTCTGTCTGTCACCGGTCACATCAGTTCAGGGGTTTCAAGCAGTTTCTAGTAGATCTGTAGGAAATGTGAGATTGGGAATAACCAAGGTTGTGTGGAATGTATTTGAATACTGAACTATTAACTAAATTGGTCAGGTCTTGTCTTAATTAAACACACCTGGTCTTCCGGTTCCATAAAACCAAGACGCACCTTGTGACCCTCCAGGAACAAGGTTGCCAAACTCAGGTCGCTGTGCATTGTCGTCCACGTGTAATGACATTTAAGTTAAGTTATTTCCAATATGTATATTGAGCTATTCGTATGGCTGGTCACAGGTGCAGAAAAGTAATCATTTAGGTTGATCCTGAAATCCACCTAATAACAGCAAAAGCTCCCTATTCGCTCGTGCGTGCTGCAGTTCGAACCACCTACCTGGGATATAAAAAATGTACTGAGCAGAATTCTTCTTTGGCGTCCGTTGATGCTGATGATACAGATGTTGAGTTTTCGTTGTGTTGTTTTGTCTGTTCTGACTGAACTGATGGAATCTCCCCTGAGGGCATCTCAGAACCTCTGTCTCTTCTGCAGAGTTGCAGACAACCTCATTGTGTTCACCTCCAGTAATAAATCCATGTCTTCGGCTCTTTGTGTGTTTCGCCATGCTCTTCCCAATTGACATTTCAGAACAACTAGGTTGATGGATGCTGAGGAGAGAGTCCGGGACAGCTTGGATGAAAACAGCTTTATTTTGGCCTGCTGGTATAGCTGAGTGAATAGTTTGGCAGTTGGGACAGACATATGTGTCCCGCTGGATTTGTGTGTTTAGTGTTTTAGAGTCCATGAGTTGATGCTGGCAAACCATATTCCAAATGCTGCTGAATGAACATGAATGGTTAATTTGTCTAAATTGAAGTCCACTCTGTTGTCCTGGTAGATCCATCTCTTTCCTAAACATATTCAGTATGTACACAGAATTAAAGTAAGCAATACACTAATTACACAATACTTTATTGATTGGTTGAATTACTTGCATTAGAATCCAGAGCTTTCCAGTATTAGTTCTGCAGTAGTAGTATATATGCATCTGTGAGTGTGTGTCTCTGTGTGTGTGTCTGTGTCTGTGTGTGTGTGTGTGTGTGTGTGTGTGTGTGTGTGTGTGTGTGTGTGTGTGTGCGTGTGCGTGTGCGTGTGTGTGTGTGTGCGTGTGTGCGTGTGCGTGTGGGTGTGGGTGTGGGTGTGCGTGTGCGCGCGTGCGCGTGTGTGTATGGGTGTGTGCGTGTATGGGTGTGTGCGTGTATGGGTGTGTGTGCGTGTGTGTGTGCATGTATGCGTGTATGGGTGTGTGTGCGTGTGTGTATTGGCAACATAAACAACAGAGAGAGAGTCCTTGCCAGGTTGTAAAACATCTGTCTAGATCAGGATCAGACGACAGCGGGGTCATTCTCGGTCTCAGAAATGTGCAGAACAGCGTCCCCTGGAGGGGAGAAACTCTGCTTACAGTATCGCTAAACCTACGATGAGTATATCACTGAGGTGTGTTTGTACCTGTTCTCTCCAGCTTGCCCGGTGAGACATGAACAATGTTAGGTTAGTCTGACTGCCAGCGATTATAGAATGCTTTGTCGACTGTTGCCTTTCGGATTAACTGACGCTCTGAAGCCAAACACATCCTGAAATGTGATTATGCTCGGGGGTCGAGTTAGAGCCGAGTCTGGCACCGGGGGTCGAGTTAGAGCCGAGTCTGGCACCGGGGATCGAGTTAGAGCTGAGTCTGGCACCGGGGATCGAGTTAGAGCCGAGTCTGGCACCGGGGGTCGAGTTAGAGCCGAGTCTGGCACCGGGGATCGAGTTAGAGCCGAGTCTGGCACCGGGGATCGAGTTAGAGCCGAGTCTGGCACCGGGGACAGAGTTAGAGCTGAGTCTGGCACCGGGGATCGAGTTAGAGCTGAGTCTGGACCCGGGGGTCGCGTGCCGATTCTGGCACCGCACGATTATTCCTATTCACACAGGGAATTGTGGACACGCCTCGTGGTGTTTTGGGATTGTACTTTTTTCCCAGAACCTGAGTTTATCTAGACATACAGAGGCCCATGCAGCAACCATCACTCCTGTGTTCAAATGACACGTTGTGTTTGCTAATACAAGTTTATAATTTTTTAAAGACATCATTACAAAAATATTTTTTTAGATAGAGGTTTGCACCTCTGAAAACTGATATTCTGACTAAAGAAGCATACAAACCTATCTTCTTTAGAATAGTTTGGTATCTGGAGCACCAGTGTTTGTCGGTTTTATTACAAACTCAAAACGTCTTCTTCTGTTTTTGTTCCGAGGAATGAAAGATGTTATATAATGAGAAATTGCTAAGAAACTCCCAATTTCTGATGCTCCCCATAGTGAACTCTTCTTAAGAAGGACCAATATTTAACAGCTACATTTGTCATTTACAACATTAACGACGTCACCACATAATTTCCGATCAATTTTATGTTATTTAAATACAAAAAAAATAAATATAGATATTTCATAAATGTCTATGAGACCCCAAACTTTTGAACAAATATGTAAAAAATGTAATTGATAAATCCATGCTGGTGTATTTATTGTTCTATTACTGTATACTATTTTATTAATCAGTAATGGGCCCTGGGGTATATAATACCAAGCCAATTTACCAAGGCTAAGTGTAGTTTTTAGGGAAGAATGCAATGCCTCGATTCATGAAATGAACCCCAAACATTATGTAGCTATTAAATACTATATTACTATGTTATAAACTCGCTGCAGACATTTGTAGAATATTTTTTATTTGTTCGGCATACATTTAGCATCTAAGACCCGTGCAGATGGCAGTGCCAGTGATAGTCCCTAAAATTATATTTTATAATAAAAAGTTCTCATATGCTAAGTGCCTGATTATTCTAACATGTATCACTACTGCCACCTACTGGGCTGTACCCGCACTGCGCCTTCTGCGCAGGTTCTTCGTATATATCATATTTTAAGGCTTTTAATGACACTAGGAATCATTGGGAGACAGTAGGTGAAGATGATACATAGTGGTAAAAGGTGAAGAAGACTAGTCTGGCCTGGAGCACCACATGCACACTGGTGTTTGTGATACCACTGGGTCATGGCTCTTATTATTTACTATTACTTTATTTATTATAACACTTGTTTTTATTTATTAATCCCGTTCTTCAACAGGATATTGCAACATATCCAGCACAACTTCTGCCAGAAAATATCCCCAGTCATTTAATCATTGTTGAATAGACGGCGTCATTCGAAGCGTCTGACCAATGGGATACTGAGGTTCGTTAATCAAATCCCAGTCACAGCAGCGTGAGAAATGGTTCTGTCCTTGAACATGGCAATGTCCCCTACATGTTCTCCGGGAAATGGTGGGAGCCCTCTGCTTCTGCAATTATGGGAAACAATTACGTTGATTCTTAATCTAAATGAACAACTAAATTAAAACAATGTGTTTAATGTGAAAGTCGTCCGATCATTGGGAATAGTCAGGGTTTGGAAAGAATATACAATATTTCTGATGAGGGTGGGACTGTCTAATTCCATCGTTTTAGATTCAATCTGTTTCTATTGCTCACTTGCCTCGGTAATGCGGTCGCTCATAAATAACTCATGTGAGTGTTCGTGAATAATTAGGAGGTGCAGCAAGCTTCTAAACGAGGGAGAAACAGACGCACCTGTTAACTGGTGAGAACAGAAAGGTGAGACGGCTTACCTGGGACATAATGACTGTCTAGATGGACTCACCTCCAAGGAAATAAACACAATGGCAGGTGCACACACACAGACACACACACACACACAGAGAGTTTTGAATTGTGCTCTAAGATGACTAGAGACACACAAACACCCACAAAAGCATATAAAGCAGCAAATTGACATGTCACTGCTTCTACGGGAAATATAGTGCTATCTAATGGAGCAATAATTCTGCTCCTCCTGCTAAATTAAATTAACATACAAACACACACACACACATTCTAGCACCCTGTTTGTGCCTGATGCATCAAGGACAGCCTTGCCTTGTGTCTCTTCTGGGATAAGTGTTTGTCTGCACGTGTGCACATGAACGTGTGTGTAGGTTTTCCCAGTGTACTGCGTATCGGTAGTCTCCTCAGGGATGTGTGTGTCGACCATCCTTATTCACCTGCATCACTTTAAACACACACGTAAGCTGTCTGGAAGCACACGGGGCACTGGTTTTTGATGAAGTGAGCTGAGCCTGACTGAACAGCGCTTTTTTCCCTCCTGTGTAACTCCGCGGCAGAGACGGGGTCCGAAACAGACAGTCCAATTTCCCGTATGCACACCATACGGAACCGTTCAGCAGTATACACAGTTGTTCCAGGCTGGGAAATTGGCTTTTATGTCCCCTTCCCCTCGGCTCAACTGGTCCATGTTGCTGTTCTCCCGTGAGATTAAAAGCAGGGTTCTGATTTATGACCGTGTTTTAGGGAGGGGACGGGACAACATTTTTATGAATTTGATGTGTGCATTTGAGCGTGGCTGTCAGTTGGAATTCGGATCAGTCCCTTATATTGCGGACGTATTGGACTCAGGTCTGCACTGGATGTTGTGAAACGGTCCATTTGTAATACAGAGTGTTTCTTGTGTCGTCACTTAACGGAAGGATACTTCCCTCGTGTACTTTCACAGAGGAGATCTTCCAGAACCATATTGCCCATTGGTGGTCTCCGGACGGGGCACGGCTGGCATACGCCACCATCAATGACACCATGGTGCCCAAGATGGAGATCCCCATGTTCACTGGAACGAGTTATCCCACCGGGAGGGAGTACCACTACCCAAAGGTTCTCTTTTTTATTACTTGTTTTTCACAGTTGTTATTCTAACTAATATCTAATTTCCACCCATGCAATGTACACCAAGCTGACCACTACAGGTTTGGTTTGAACATTGAGTGGTTTGAGAGCACAATGGCCAATGATGTTAAGATACCGTGTCCTCTGACGTACCTCAGATCCCGTTCTGGTTCTTAATATGCTTAAAGCTCATCCAGTAAATTTTTGACTGAACTCACAGCCGTACGCCCAATAAAACGGCACATGGATGATGCTCATAGGGTTCTGTCCTCTCTGTCATCCACACAGGCTGGGGAGGAGAACCCTGTCATCTCCCTGTATGTAGTCAACCTGAACGGGCCTCTGCACACCATTGAGATGCGGAGACCTGAGGACCAGAGAATAGGGTACACTACCAGACGCCGCATACCACCCACCCCTCTATACAGTGTAGCGTGGGTATAGAACGTGGTTATAGAACATGTGTATAGAGCGTGGGTATAGAACATGTGTGTTTAGAGCGTGGGTATAGAGCGTGGGTATAGAGCGTGGGTATAAAATGTGTGTTTAGAGCGTGGGTATAGAGCCTGGGTATAGAATGTGTGTTTAGAGCGTGGGTATAGAACGTGGGTATAGAGCGTGGGTATAGAGCGTGGGTATAAAATGTGTGTTTAGAGCGTGGGTATAGAGCGTGGGTATAAAATGTGTGTTTAGAGCGTGGGTATAGAGCGTGGGTATAAAATGTGTGTTTAGAGCGTGGGTATAGAGCGTGGGTATAAAATGTGTGTTTAGAGCGTGGGTATAGAGCGTGGGTATAGAACGTGGGTATAGAGCGTGGGTATAAAATGTGTGTTTAGAGCGTGGGTATAGAGCGTGGGTATAGCGCCTGGGTATAGAGCGTGGGTATAGAACGTGGGTATAGAGCCTGGGTATAGAATGTGGGTATAGAGCCTGTGTATAGAGCCTGGGTATAGAGCGTGGGTATAGAGCATGGGTATAGAGCCTGGGTATAGAGCGTGGGTATAGAGCGTGGGTATAGAGCCTGGGTATAGAGCCTGGGTATAGAGCGTGGGTATAGAGCCTGGGTATAGAGCGTGGGTATAGAGCGTGGGTATAGAGCCTGGGTATAGAGCGTGGGTATAGAGCGTGGGTATAGAGCCTGGGTATAGAGCATGGGTATAGAGCCTGGGTATAGAGCGTGGGTATAGAGCCTGGGTATAGAATGTGGGTATAGAGCCTGGGTATAGAGCCTGGGTATAGAGCGTGGGTATAGAGCCTGGGTATAGAGCCTGGGTATAGAACGTGGGTATAGAGCCTGGGTATAGAGCCTAAATATAGAGTGTGGGTATAGCGCCTGGGTATAGAGCCTGGGTATAGAGTGTGGGTATAGAGCGTGGGTATAGAGCCTGGCTATAGAGCGTGGGTATAGAGCCTGGGTATAGAGCCTGGGTATAGAGCCTAAATATAGAGTGTGGGTATAGCGCCTGGGTATAGAGTGTGGGTATAGAGCGTGGGTATAGAGCGTGGGTATAGAGCGTGGGTATATAGCGTGGGTATATAGCGTGGGTATAGAGCCTGGGTATATAGCGTGGGTAAAAAAAGCATGTTCCCTCATGTATCCTGACATAAATGCACCCTGCCAATAGCATCGTTGTGTTTCCATTTGCATTGGAACAGGGAGTTCTATGTCACCATGGTGAAATGGGCGACAACCACCAAACTGGCAGTGAACTGGTTGAACAGAGCCCAGAACATCTCCATGCTCACGCTGTGTGAGACCACCACAGGAGTCTGCTCCAAGGTAGACGCATGTGGGGGTGTACGGGCGTGTTTAGCTACACGCTACACACACACACACACACACACACACACAAGTTCTAATTTCAGGACATGGATGTGCTTATCTAACGGTTTTCTTCCGAAATGTGTGTTTCTATAGAAACACGAGGACGAGAGTGAAGGTTGGCTACACAGACAGGTAAGCGGTGAACACACAGGCCTGGGTTCCTTTTTGACGCTGGTCATCTTTTTGAACAGCGCTACAGATCGGAATGACACTTCGTAATCTCTCACTGTGTTACGAATACATTTACACAAATTTGTGACAGAACGAAGAGCCGCTGTTCTCCAAAGACGGTCTGAAGTTGTTCTTCACCAGGGCAATTCCACAGGGAGGCAGGGGCAAGTTCTTCCATATCTCCATGTCCATCACTCAGGTACAACGTCCACAGAATAGATTAAGCACGACACCCACTCCTCTGTAATAGCTTCCATCACCAGAAGCACAGAATTCAGGCGCTTGATTCAGCTAAGAAGGGCTAAAACGACATCAAGACAAAATGATATTTTTAACATGCAATTGTATGTGTGGTTGTTTCTCCCCTCTCCAGCCCAACACCAGTACAGACACACTGCAGTCCATCACATCTGGGGACTGGGATGTCACCCAGGTCTTAGCCTACGATGAAGATAGCCAGTTAATGTGAGCTCCCTGACACAGCTTGGCAACTCACACACACACACTCACACACACACACAGTGAGAATCTCCTCTATTTGTTAAGGACAGTCACACATACATGTACACAGACCTGTAGTTAGTGTTAAGGACAGTCACACATACATGTACACAGACCTGTAGTTAGTGTTAAGGACAGTCACACATACATGTACACAGACCTGTAGTTAGTGTTAAGGACAGTCACACATACATGTACACAGACCTGTAGTTAGTGTTAAGGACAGTCACACATACATGTACACAGACCTGTAGTTAGTTTTAAGGACAGTCACACATACATGTACACAGACCTGTAGTTAGTGTTAAGGACAGTCACACATACATGTACAAAGACCTGTAGTTAGTGTTAAGGACAGTTACACATACATGTACACAGACCTGTAGTTAGTGTTAAGGACAGTCACACATACATGTACTCAGACCTGTAGTTAGTGTTAAGGACAGTCACACATACATGTACACAGACCTGTAGTTAGTGTTAAGGACAGTCACACATACATGTACACAGACCTGTAGTTAGTGTTAAGGACAGTCACACATACATGTACTCAGACCTGTAGTTAGTGTTACAGTCACACATACATGTACACAGACCTGTAGTTAGTGTTAAGGACAGTCACACATACATGTACTCAGACCTGTAGTTAGTGTTAAGGACAGTCACACATACATGTACTCAGACCTGTAGTTAGTGTTAAGGACAGTCACACATACATGTACTCAGACCTGTAGTTAGTGTTAAGGACAGTCACACATACATGTACTCAGACCTGTAGTTAGTGTTAAGGACAGTCACACATACATGTACTCAGACCTGTAGTTAGTGTTAAGGACAGTCACACATACATGTACACAGACCTGTAGTTAGTGTTAAGGACAGTCACACATACATGTACACAGACCTGTAGTTAGTGTTAAGGACAGTCACACATACATGTACAAAGACCTGTAGTTAGTGTTAAGGACAGTCACACATACATGTACTCAGACCTGTAGTTAGTGTTAAGGACAGTTACACATACATGTACTCAGACCTGTAGTTAGTGTTAAGGACAGTTACACATACATGTTTCACTTTATAGACTTTGGTTCTGTCTTGAGTTACACTGCCGCTCAAACGTTTGGGGTGTTGTGTGCACATGTGAGCTTGGTTGGAAATATGTACGAAGTGATTAAAATACAACGTCATTAATAACCAACGTCAAATGTTAATTATTATTTATCTTGCAGATATTTCTTGAGCACCGAGGATGACCCAAAACGAAGGCACCTCTACAGGTAAACAGAATATCTGTCCATCAGGCTGTGCTCCAGTGCCGAGCCTTGTTCTGTTGCTCTCAGTCTGGTTCCCTCACAGAACCGAGCTTGTGTTCTGTCTGTAGCGCCGACACGGTGGGACCCTTCAACCGGCGCTGTCTCTCCTGTGACTTCTACGAAGGCTGCGGCTACGTCAGCAGCTCCTTCAGCTACGACATGAGCCTCTTCCTCCTCAGCTGTAAAGGTGGGAGACATCGTTTTGGCGTCCCCACGTGGAGCTATTTACATTCTCTCAGTCATATGAACCCCCGTTCTCACACTTCTGAATAGACGCCACACATAGAGGCGAACTGAATTCAGGGTTGGCCGCAAATAACGTGTGCAGTATTTCATCCAAGGCCCTACTCGTTTGGTGTCCTCTCACTGAACTCATTGGAGCACCACACAGCTAAATCCACCCGTTTACTGAGTACGCCTCTAGCTCATACACTTTTAATCTCCCTGTCCCCTCTCGCCCTTTTCATTTGTTTGACGGGATAGCGATATCATTACAGCGCTGGGAGAGATTGCCTGGTTGGCCGCTGATGCACGAATGCTTGTTTCTAGCGTGTTCCCAATCTGCTAAGTGCATCGATCATTTCATTATGTCTCCCTTCCGAACGCAGGGCTGTAGTTCTGAAGACTGAGTTGGTGTGTGTTTTTACCCGGGGGGGGTTGTTCGTTTGGAAGTCAGCTTTTGAACAAGGCAGTAGCTTTTCGGATTGCGTAACAAATTGAATAAACGAACAATAGCCACCCCAACAATAGCAATAGTCATGGGTGCTCCTTTTGTGCTTGTGTATAAAAAAATATCAACAAAACTTTTTGTGCAGGTCGATTCACTCCTCCGCAAGCTGACATCAGGCTTTCGGACTTTGATCGATTATGTTTTAATGTTGCGTCAGGACATTTGACACAGTGTTAGTCTTGCAACATAATCAATAATAATAATAATTAACATCTTCCTATGGACACTTGTGAGAGCACCGATAACAGGGCTGTTTTAATTGTCTCATTATTTGGTTTTCAGATACGTTAGGGAAAAGATCGGTGTGAGTGTGAGCTATCAAAAGCCAATTATTTGGAAAAATATCTGAATCAGGATGCCTTTTTAAACCAGCTGAGGAGTCACAGCACGTACCCATGAAGCTAGACATCTGTCCCCACAATGCTAATGGGTACATAACATGGTGCCTAATATTTGCCTCATTTAGTCATCTCTGTTCCTGTTCTGTTGTCTCTTAGGGCCTGATGTTCCCTTTGAAGCAGTGTACAACACACTGGACAGACTGAGTGAGTAGTCGACTTCAGATTCTGTGAAATTATTAAAACACATTCTTCCTCTCAATAGCAAACAAATCCTGCAGACACTTGTTATTTCATTCGTAATGCCCCCCCCCAGCAACAGCGCAACCTCTTTAGATAGGGTCAACATGCTAACACCATTGACATCACAACAAGTCAACAGGCTTTTTGCTGAGTCATTGTGTATCCTCGATCGTGTCTGTTGGCAGCTATCTGATTACATTAGCTAGCACAGCAGGATGGATGTCCTCGGAAAAAATACATGACCTTTCCACTGTAATGAAAATCTCACGCTGTCATTTAACTGTTGACTGTAGCGTATGCAGTTAGTTATTGGACAATCCATAACAACGTGTTGAAAGTCTACAGTGTAGCCTACCATGCACACATGCTTACCTACTGTTAGGAGTTGGTAGCTCAGTGTAGTGGTAGAGTGCATGTCTATTTATGAGGTCCTGGGTTCAATCCCCAGGTGCTCCCCAGGTCGCTGTTGCAAATTTGTCTCCTTCATAGTGTATATTGCTGTTTTGTCTTCTTCATAGTGTATATTGCTGTTTTGTCTTCTTCATTGTGTATCTTGCTGTTTTGTCTTCTTCATAGTGCATCTTGCTGTTTTGTCTTCTTCATAGTGCATCTTGCTGTTTTGTCTTCTTCATAGTGCATCTTGCTGTTTTGTCTTCTTCATTGTGTATCTTGCTGTTTTGTCTTCTTCATAGTGCATCTTGCTGTTTTGTCTTCTTCATAGTGCATCTTGCTGTTTTGTCTTCTTCATAGTGCATCTTGCTGTTTTGTCTTCTTCATAGTGCATCTTGCTGTTTTGTCTTCTTCATAGTGCATCTTGCTGTTTTGTCTTCTTCATAGTGCATCTTGCTGTTTTGTCTTCTTCATAGTGCATCTTGCTGTTTTGTCTTCTTCATAGTGCATCTTGCTGTTTTGTCTTCTTCATAGTGCATCTTGCTGTTTTGTCTTCTTCATAGTGCATCTTGCTGTTTTGTCTTCTTCATAGTGCATCTTGCTGTTTTGTCTTCTTCATAGTGCATCTTGCTGTTTTGTCTTCTTCATAGTGTATGTTGCTGTTTTGTCTTCTTCATAGTGCATCTTGCTGTTTTGTCTTCTTCATAGTGCATCTTGCTGTTTTGTCTTCTTCATAGTGCATCTTGCTGTTTTGTCTTCTTCATAGTGTATGTTGCTGTTTTGTCTTCTTCATAGTGCATCTTGCTGTTTTGTCTTCTTCATAGTGCATCTTGCTGTTTTGTCTTCTTCATTGTGTGTCCGGATTGATGGTCTTTGCCTTGGATTTATTCTCCTTTGTTCTCTTCGCTTGTCTACTGTTGTTAAGCACTTCAAGTTACGACCTTAGCGTCGTCGCACAACCCCCAACAGGATATTGTTTAAGCACCTGCAATGCATGCCCTTTGACCCCGGTAGCCATAGCAACCTCAGCCATTCTATTTCTATCTCTGCAGAGGTGTTTGACCTGGAGACCAATGAGGATCTGAGAGCGAGACTGGACTCCATACAGATGCCCAGAGAGGAATACAAGGAGATCACCATCGAGGATTACAGTATGTCATGCTTCAGACGAGCATTTTATGGATCTGATGATGATTGTCTTGTGCCTCTGTACAGTATGAGTACTGATGACTCTCTCTTGCTTGTTTTGTAGCGCTAACAATGCAGATCCTCAAACCTGCCAGCTTTGTCGACACGTCACATTATCCCCTGCTCCTCCTCGTGTGAGTATGCAAACATTTAACGCACACACGCAAAGACATGCACACTTCTGCTCTAGTAAACTGTACACCGAAGAGATCTATCTGCGCACCCCAGTATCACACCATCTCCCCAGTATCACACCATCTCCCCAGTATCACACCATCTCCCCAGTATCACACCATCTCCCCAGTATCACACCATCTCCCCAGTATCTCCCCAGTATCCCACCATCTCCCCAGTATCACACCATCTCCCCAGTATCACACCATCTCCCCAGTATCACACCATCTCCCCAGTATCTCCCCAGTATCACACCATCTCCCCAGTATCTCCCCAGTATCACACCATCTCCCCAGTATCACACCATCTCCCCAGTATCCCACCATCTCCCCATTATCACACCATCTCCCCAGTATCTCCCCAGTATCACACCATCTCCCCAGTATCCCACCATCTCCCCATTATCACACCATCTCCCCAGTATCTCCCCAGTATCACACCATCTCCCCATTATCACACCACCTCCCCAGTATCTCCCCAGTATCACACCATCTCCCATCATCTCACTCCCTAGACGTGACAACAGGTTAGAGAAACATGCCGCCGGTCTCAACCCTTTAGTTCTGTCTACCTCGCCCACCTGTTTGCTGTGTGAGAAATTACATGTATGCACACATTGGATACAAACGAGGGTTAACGACATATTTTAATGCCCTCTCGTCTCCAGTGACGGCACTCCCGGTGGTCAGGCGGTGTCAGAGCAGTTCCACATAGACTGGGCCACGGTGCTGGTGAGCAGCTTCGGGGTCATGGTAGTACGCTTTGACGGCCGAGGAACCGGCTTCCAGGGGACCAACCTGTTGCATCGTGTCCAGAGAAAGCTGGGTGTGTTGGAGGAGCGAGATCAACTGGCAGCCCTCAGGTAGGGACTGTCCAGCTGACCTGAGTCCCAGCACTCCACTATCCTCCACATGTTCAGGCTTACGTTTCAAATCATTGGACTGGTGTGAGACTTGGAGGGGTTTCCATTATTTATAGATCCGTGTTGGGAAGTGTGCAAGTTTAAACTGACTCTGCAGCATTGGACCTGATACTGTAAAGCTGCCAATAGGTATTGGCAAGATAAATATGTATTGGCAGCTTTTATTTTATCAATCGGTGTACCTTATCTGATCAGATGTGGGGTTTTCTCATTTTTGCTCATATTATAATCATGTTTTATTCTAGACTGGTGCTTAAGAGCTATATCTTTAAGGCAGCCGGGATCAGTTTTTTTCTGGTATGAGTTAATGAAAAATGTCATTTCCTACATTTCAGTATTATATCGAAAGAGCCTTACGTTGACAAGACGCGGATTGGAGCTTATGGCAAGGTAAGACACGTTTATTCATGATGATTAGGTTACCTGATTGCATTTCCTGTCTAAATTGGAAAGTTCCCCCGATGAATCCACAGTATTGACCGCTGTCTAACTGTAAAACCTGTTTTACTGTGCTAATCCCACGTTTGTGTACTATAGAAATCACCTAAGAGGGTGTTGGGATTTCTGCCTACTTAAACATACTGGGGGTGTTGTTTTAAACGGCTAGCTACTCTCGGCAACCACTGGGCCGGCTACAGTTGATGCTGAGCTGTGTAGTTTTATTGGGAGTACATGGCTAGAATCTCTAATAGACATGTCAAATCAGCACAAACAGATCTGGGGCCAAGCCAGTGATCTATTTCCCTTCAAGCAGCACTTTTTTAAATTAATCTGAAGTGAACCTGTATGGTATCTCGCCATGCATGGTGCAGAATCGCCTAATATTGATGTAGAATTTCTGGTGACAATTTTCCTGTCTGTCTGTTAGGTGTATGGAGGCTACGTGACCAGCTTGCTACTCAGCGCTGAGGATTCCCTGGTGAAATGTGGTGCAGTCCTCTCCCCCATCACAGAGTTTGAGCTATATGGTAAAGTGTGAGCGCGTGCCACTCATTAGCTAACACTATGGCACCAGACAGATGCCCTGCCACCCTAACACTATGGCACCAGACAGATGCCCTGTCACCCTAACACTATGGCACCAGACAGACAGCCCTGCCACCCTAACACTATGGCACCAGACAGATGCCCTGTCACCCTAACACTATGGCACCAGACAGACAGCCCTGCCACCCTAACACTATGGCACCAGACAGATGCTCTGTCACCCTAACACTATGGCACCAGACAGATGCTCTGCCAGGGTTTATCACATCACTATCTTACCTTGGTATCGTCATCACCTCAGATAACGTGGGTGTGACCTTCTGAAGTGTGTTTTTGTGATATATTATGTGCTTGAGAGACAGTGAGCAAAAACAACAGCAAGCAACTTTTTAAGTTAAAGTCCAGTAACACTTTGGAGGCAAATGTGCATGGAAGCATTTCTACCTAGCCACCTTGACTACGTCAATCCATGACCTCTTTGATCCAAGAGTTTCTGGACAGGGTGAAAAGCATTGTACAGTGACAGATGTGCGACAAGGTTTGCGTGCTCATCAGAGTAATTCTAATCTGAGTTGGAATACACTGTTGCCTGGACATTGCTTAATCTGTCTCAAGATCTAACTAGGAAAGTGAGGTCTCAGAACAACAGTCTCTGTAGATATGGGAGTGATATAATTCCCTCTTCTATTCCAGCTTCAGCGTTTTCAGAAAGATACCTGGGACTGCCCAAGCCTGACCCAAGAGCATATGCGGTATGACTTCCTGTTTCAGATGTCACTTAGACAGCCAGTGTTTTTCCTCTTGGTTAGTTCCATAATATCATATATGTTATTGATATGTTATGTCTCCGCAGATGGCAAATCTGGCACACAGGGCCTCTCAGTTCCTAGACAAGAAGTTTCTGATTGTTCATCCGACAGCAGATGGTAAGAGAGTATTAAAATCGAACCTGTCCGCAGTCGAATCCTTTGTTTTGAACGATAAGATGGTCTGTGTTTTTTTCCCCCGCTGTACTAGAAAAAGTACACTTCCAGCACACAGCAAAATTCATCACGCAGCTGATCAATGAAAAGGCCAACTACACTCTGCAGGTGAGGACATGAAGGCACCTCCCCGAAATTTCACACATAACTGGTTGTCTGACATTTATGACGCCTATGAATAATGTTGGAGAATTTAACTCCCAAATCCCAGGGAAAATACTAAAACCCCAGGAAAAATACTAAAGGCGATTTGACTTAAGAGTTTGCACTGACTTTAAAGTCGTTTCTAACCCTCATTCACATTCCATAATAGAGGAGCTCTATAGGAGAACGCTCTATGTCCGGTTGTTTGTTTAGAAATTGTAGTTACAATGAGATTTCTGTACCATTTAAAGATTTGGTGAATGAGAATTTCATACCGTATAAACTTTCTCGGAAAACAGGAAGAGATTTAGAATTTTCTTCATCCTAAAATGCTTAGATTTGGCCTATCAGCCTTTGGGCTGGCGCTGTTGTAGAGATATGGTAGTTATTTGATCCCACAATCTGAGGGATATCACCTTTCTTATTTAACAACATTATATTTCTGTAATGTTGCTTTTAACCCATGGTGATATGGAGCCCTCACAGGTCAGAGTTCAGATAATACCGGCCCTTATGTCCCCTTGTATCTTACCAGTGTGTTGACTGCGTATGGCCTATCAAAGTCTGTCACTGGCAACAGTGATAACATGTATATCATAGTGCTTATTTTAACTTGCATATGAATCTGTTCCCCTGTCAGATCTACCCAGACGAGGGCCATTTCATCCACAGTGAAGCCACACGACAGCACCTCAGTCAGTCGCTGGTCAACTTCTTCGAGGAGTGTTTCCGGCTACCAGATAAGGTGTTTGAGGAGCGGCTGGAGGAGGAGATTGAGGAGGAGGGTTAGCCAAATGTGTCAGCCCTTAACCAGAGGACCAGTCCACGCCGAAGCACAATGACAGCCCCTACACCTGGTTTCCACAATCCACATGATTTGCAACCGACTTCTGGTTTCAACCCTCTTTGGTCTTGGTTCTTGTTTTCGAACGATGGGATACCCAGCGGTTTAGCATGACCCACCCTGAGACTACGACGTTAACCTTCCTACTCTCCGTCCTCGTTTTTTTAGATTGCGAGAGTACCGTCAGTCATTTTGTTGATATCGGTACAGCGACATTACCATGAAGGACCAATAGCTGACAACATATCTGGAATATGTTGAAAGGCGATTGGCTGAGGAACAGATCGTCTCTGGTCAGTTTACGTTTTAAAAAGCTCCTCCGATTCCAAAACGTCTGGTCGATGGGAGGGAAGTGGACAAGTTTACTAGACAGTGAAGAGACTTTATAGCACAAACTTTGAGGTCCAACATAGACTCCTTGGTGGATTTGATGGGTCAGATTAGATCCTGCACAGTATCTGGTGGGGGGTATGTACCTATTTTATAAATTGTAAAAAGACCTTTTCATGTCAGACTGTGCTTGTGCTTTGTTGTTTCGCTGTAAAGTAAAAAAGAGAGAAGAAAACAGTCACTCCGATGGGCTCTGGCAATTTGTTTTTTAGTGTTGAAGTTTGTCCTGATCTTTGAAACCAATTGTAGCCTCAAGTATGTATTTAAATGGTGAGACTCCATTTCCATGAAAAGACGGGCCACGTGGACGGTGTGAACGGAGAAGTGATGTTCTTGGTTGATTTTCAGTCTTGGTTTTGTTGCATACTGTTTTTCACGCCTGTTGCTTGTTGTATAATTCTCCCCCAGTCGTTTGAAAACTTTTGTCGTTTGAAAAAGCATATGTATATTTATGTCACTGTGCCTTACTTATGGGAGCAACAGTCCTTTTTTTATGAATTTGTGTTATACACACAAAACAACAAGGCTCATTGGTGAACACGTTTTCTGTTGACAACTGCATGAGGTGCCGGCGGTTAAACCGTCACTCGGGACACTCTGTTATCACAGAGTGATTAGTATGATATTCTGTCAACAATCAAGTATTCTGTCAACAATCATTGTTTTCTCCAGGTCAAGGCATAACCAGTTGTCAAAACGGTTGTAAACAACAGCTAAATGTGTCATCATTAGATTATTTTACAGAGGTTTATAAAAAACAATCCAATGGTTATACAAACCAATAGAGGGTTTTGGGAGACATTGTTTAGCCAAAATTATTATCAGCTGTAAAGAAAAACGGGGAAAAACGGCAAGGGAATTTGATATTTGTGTAAGGTTGGAATGCTCTAAAAAAGGACTTATCCTTCCACTTGGCAAAGGATTATTACACCCTGGGTTCATTCCTAGGGAGGCACAGCCGGTTATAAGGGAGGCACAGCCGGTTATAAGGGAGTCACAGCTGGTTAAAAGGGAATCACAGCCGGTTAAAAGGGAGTCACAGCCGGTTAAAAGGGAGGCACAGCCGGTTATAAGGGAGTCACAGCCGGTTATAAGGGAGATACAGCCGGTTATAAGGGAGTCACAGACGGTTATAAGGGAGTCACAGCCGGTTAGAAGGGAGTCACAGCCGGTTATAAGGGAGTCACAGCCGGTTATAAGGGAGTCACAGCCGGTTATAAGGGAGTCACAGCCGGTTATAAGGGAGTCACAGCCGGTTATAAGGGAGTCACAGCCGGTTATAAGGGAGTCACAGACGGTTATAAGGAGTCACAGACGGTTATAAGGGAGTCACAGCCGGTTATAAGGGAGTCACAGCCGGTTATAAGGGAGTCACAGCCGGTTATAAGGGAGTCACAGCCGGTTATAAGGGAGTCACAGCCGGTTATAAGGGAGGCACAGTCGGTTATAAGGGAGTCACAGCCGGTTATAAGGGAGTCACAGCCGGTTATAAGGGAGGCACAGCCGGTTATAAGGGAGGCACAGCCGGTTATAAGGGAGTCACAGCTGGTTATAAGGGAGTCACAGAAGGGAGGCAGACGGTTATAACGGAGTCACAGCCGGTTATAAGGGAGTCACAGGCGGTTATAAGGGAGTCACAGACGTTTATAACGGAGTCACAGCCGGTTATAAGGGAGTCACAGCCGGTTATAACGGAGGCACAGCCGGTTATAAGGGAGTCACAGCCGGTTATAAGGGAGGCCACAGCCTGTTGTAAGGATGGCACTACTGGCCAGGTCATGACTGGCCTTGCATCGTGCTCAAAACAGCACTTGTTTGAAATGACTGTCTGAGTCAATTCATGAGTCATGACGCATATAATATTTACAGGGGTGGGTTCAAAAATAAATGTGGAAAGTTAATTTAAACCAACAAAGGCAGTTGTACGAGTCATTTTATAGATAAAACAATAAATAGCGTATTGTTTTTAAACGTGTGCATGCTTTTAAAAAAATAAGGGTGTGTTGCAGATGTCAAAATTCTTCCAGGGCAGGATACACAGGCTTCTTTAAAGAAAGTTGTAGAGGGGAGAACACCTACCTTCCAGGAAATTTACCTCTCCACCACTTAATCAATTATCCGTTTCCGAGTCATGTAGGAGAACGGATTTAGGATGGACTTTAAATGTAAAGCAACTCCTGAGTGTTACTTGTGGTGGGTCGGTTCTGTTAGCTGACTGTGGACAAATCTGCAGTGCTTGTTGTCGTTTTGGTTAGCTGACTTCATGGTTAAGCAACCAGTGTGATTAGCAACACAGCTTTCCGGGCATGTAATGGAGAGAGGGTGACCTGATCAATAAAATTGGATAATTTTGTTGAAAAATGTTGATTCTTAAGTTTAAGGCACAAGTTTGTATTGTTTCTGAATGCTCATTCCTGTTAGTTTTTCATGTAAGTTTTGCATGTAACCAAGTGATTAGCAACTCAATACCATCTATGATGGGTCAAATTCGAAACAGTATTTTTGACATTTTGAATGTTCCACACTGGATTCCATTACATTTACAGTAGTATTGTGATTGAGATCTCAGCCTCATCAGCTTGATGTATAAATGTTACTCAAATATCATTTTAGTCATAAAATCGATGTGTTATTTGTGCAGAAATGCATTTTGAAGATACATCTTTGGTCTCCTGTTTTGGTCCTTGGGAGGAGTTTAAAGTGGACTGCAGTCTTCAGCAGCAGTGGTGAACTTTCTAAAAAGACGCAATTGAAAATGAAGATGGACTTTTGTCAAGATGCTATCGACTCAAATGGTACAGAAAATGGTAGTTGTTGGAATAAAAACTATTTTATCATCATAGTCTTGGTAATTAATCTGTTTTGGTTGTTATTGGACAATGTTCTCTGTGAATGTTCTCTCTGCTTCAAATTAACCATTGTATTAATTTAACAGCTTTGTTGTAAAAACATCCTAGAAATATTTTTTTGTATTAACAATCTAATTGGGAGATTTCAAAAACCAAGCTTCTGGGTTCAATTCCCAAAAAAATAATGGGTTAAATATGTTTGGTTGATTTTTATTACAGATAAAGCCAAGTCGTAATTGAAATTCTACATTGATGCACATTTTAGTTAGTTGATCCACATTATATTGCCAGTTTAAATAATTATTTGAATTATTCATTCCAGAAACTTTAGTTCTCCGTTTAAACTCACCAATCAAACATCGATTAAAAAGAAATGTACAAAAAAAGTTGTGGCAAAAATACCATTAAAATGAATGATCGTAAAAATGAAAAAGACAACTTAATCTGTAAAATATTTAAAAGTAATATAACTGTTCAAACGCAGACTTTCTACCAGCGTAAACAGAATTGTAGTTGTATATCAATGATCTCCTCGCTGCCTCTTCATCTTCAAATTTGTGAAAGTTTTTCCTGGCTGTTAATGGAAAGGACAGTGGCATAAGTGGTCACGCTACGTATCGAGAGCTACAGATGCGTCAACATTCTGCCACATGTTTCAGAAATAGCTACCTTCTTTCACAAAAAAGTCGGCCATGTAGAAAGTGGTTTTCACCGCGAATGGAGAGTGTGGAATATAGGGCCTTCTCCACTCATACGCATTCTTCTCAGGGTGCCACTGTGTTCCATAAATGGGGAAATCATATGCTACATGGGAATACAGAAAACCCGTCAGCACATTTAAACTGATACAACTAGATGTTCCAGTTGTTATTTCGGATGTACTTTACCTTCCATAGTTGACACAAACTCTGTTTTCCCATCACTGTTGGTGGTCAGGACTTTGTAAAACTTCATAAGGTCTGCATTCCGGTTGTAACTCTGGAATTCAATAATTGGAGTTTGACCAAAAGTCTACTTGGGACCGAAATGGATATTGTAGTAAGAGACGGAGCCCAGGTGATATTCTCATACCTTCAGTGTGAGACTCCATTTGTGGGAGTTTTCAGTGATCGGCTCAGAGGCAAGAGAATTCAGGACATCCGCTGGGAAATCTTTGAACAGTTTACTCTCTCTGGATCCTGAAAGCGTACGGTAATCATTTAACAGTACCACTGAAGACATTCTTGCAGCTTTTGGTTAAAAGTATTTGTAGAATTTGAATTTATGAATAGGGCATGTGATAATCAAACTAAATGATTTGGTCAATGCATTTCCAGAATGTTAAACACGCTAGTACAGCTACAGCATACCGTTAGCGAAAACGAGTGGTAAGGCTACTCCTTGGGTGTTAGTGCGCGATAGAAGCCACTTCCCGGTGGTCAGGTATGTCAGCTCCTGAAATCCGAGACAGGTGCCCCATACTGGGAAATAGTCACCCCTTAAGGATGCCTAAAAAGGCACAAATGTGTATTAACAATAGTAACATGAAGCTCCAAACACAACATGTTTTAGGTATATAGATTACCACATCATACCTCTATGGCAAGCTTGTAAAATATTCTTGCAGCGTTGGCATATCCAGAAGTGATGATGCTAACACCGCCACCAGGGTACAGTATTCTGCAGAGAAAAAGCTAGTATAGTGATTACGTTGTGATGACAAGGACTCGTTTCGTTGTCCGTCTATACAAAGTCGATTATCAAAAGACAGTTAACAAGCAGGGTCAAAACGGCACGTAGAAGCATCCTATCATTATTTTCCTTGGTGCATATACTGTGTCAGGATTTAGTGAGTAACAGTACAGCAGAAAAAAACGTTGTACAACCAATATCTTACTGATCAGGTCACAGCCCCACAATGATTTACTTAAATGCTTAACCACTACAACTTTAAAAGGTGTGGGAAAGTCATCTGTCAATAATGGATATAGCATGACATGATTAGTTTAAACTCACCCGTTGATGGAGTTGAATATCTTTTTGTACTCTTCCAATGTCTGATTAATCCTGTAGAATTAATTCAATTTAGTTTTTTCAAAAGTTTCTAAGAAATGCAGTCAAAATCAAAGAATGCATTTACAGGGATGCGGACAGAATACACGTTGTGGTTTAATGTAGTGTTTTTATGGAAACCATAAGTGTTAAAGCTGTTAAGTGTTAAACTGCATTACATGACAGGGACAACCCTTGCACCAGCAGCCTCCAGGAACTTCACATATGATGCGGCAATATAAGAGACATTCTGCGTTTTAGGGGTAGATACCTCCTGAGCCAACACACCTGGCGAAAGACAGAATCAGTTAGATTTAAGTATTTCAATCAATGTTTATGCAATATATAAAGACTTACGCAACATTCCAACGCTGGATAGAAGGCGCATTATGTATATATTATATTAGAAAGTCCAGTTTTCGTAAACAGTGTGAAATGTCTCACCGATGATCGGCTTTTCGTTTCGCTTCAACGCCCTGCACGGAGACAAACTTGAAGCAAAACAAAGGAGTAGAACCCAAGCGTTCATTTTCTTAATGTGTTTCCACAACCCGTGGATTAAACATGTATTCTTATAAATGCTACCGTATCCATTCAAAGAGATCTCGCAAATAACCAAACTCTTAAAGGTCCTGAACTGTTTTTCTTTACAACTGACAGGTATGACAGCGTGATTTAAACTTCCGGGTTTTTGGACTTCAAAATAAAAGACAATAAATATGTAAATACAAATACATACAGTTACATTTATCCCACCCCCAGTTGCAACTGAAAAAAATATTTACTGCGGTCAAATAAAAAAATAACCAGATACATGTCAACATTTGTTAGTAAATGTATGTAATGATTATGCAGAACATTCGCAAGTAAACATACAGTGTATTTGACAATCGACGTTACATAGGCCTATGCTATACATTGTAACTACATGACCTATAGTGAACAATCACATGTATTTTACCACCATTTTCACAAAATTCGCACCAAAAATAATATACATTTTCATTGTTTTCATAATGCCCTGTGTTAAACATAACACTGAAAATAATAATAAAAAGAATAATTAAGACTATTATTTGTAAAATAAAAAGCCCAGTGGTGTAAATGAGGTTTTGTCGAATTGTAAATGAATCTAAGTGAATACAACACTTTATCGTGTAGATAATGAGTCAACGATTCTTTGAAATTGGCTGTATATTCAGAATGAGCGGCACTCAGACGATTCATTCCTACAGACAACTCGATTTTGCTTCACACATGTTTAAAACTGGTTTTAATAACAATCATCCACAGTTTTAAGTCACACTCCTTTTTATTGCCTACTATTGTCTACTGTATCCTGTTTTTTTGCATTTCATTGTTCTGTTGTCTGCTTTATTCTGTACACGTAACAAATACACATTGATTTGAGGTTTGTTTTATTATTGGGAAATTCTCTTAACATACGTATACAACTCTCCATACAAAGAGATTTGTAGGTCTCCTTACATGTAGGCATCATTAAGCCATTGTAAGACTATACTTTTTCAGATGTTTTAGGAATATCCCCAAATATTAACTTGATATTGTCGATGGCGTGCTGGACATTGGACGAGCCATGCACTGCATTCTCCAGGATGCTCTTGGCAAACTGTGCACGTAGGGAGTTTGGATTGCCTTGCTTCGCCTGTTCAGGATCAGTAGGCCCCATAATTTCTCTCCATTCTGCGATAGCATTTTCTTTGCTCAGAATCATCATGATGGATGGTCCTCTACAGAAGACACGTGATTTCCTCTATTAAACCTGAAGCTGAATCAAGGCTTCAATTCAAATTTAAAAGCTAATCAAAACTCTAATTTCTCATTGAAATGAAATATAACTTAATTGAATGGATCACCCTTAATGCTTCCCAAATGTAAACAAGACTAGACTATTCTTATGAACAATATACTCTACAAGTATTGCAGTTATTGAACATGCTAAAGCCCTGTCAGCCTACCTTGACATGTAGTCAACCAGGTGATTGTAGAAGTCTTTCCCAATGTGATGTTTGTAGAACTCTTCAGCGATGTTTCGTGTTAGTTTTTTCTCTGTGACTTGGGATATGCTAAACCCAGCCTCTTTCATTTTATTCATAATGCTATCTGAAAATAACCATTTTGTTGACAGTCAGGATTGTATTTTCACCATAAATATTGGCCTGTCTTATAAGAGTTCTCTTGTGTGAAAGTGGAAAAGTTTGGAAGCGGTTAGTCTTTTCTAGCCTCATGAGTATCTTTTTTCCTACATTTTGACCGTGGGGACTTCTACTGATCTCTGTATTTGCTCGGCAGACTTTGATTCACAGGGAACCTCTAACCCACACCAAAATGTAATTCTTCTCTCACAACATTATTTACTGTAGCCACACCAGCAGCTGCCACCCATGTACATGATACAATAGCTGATATATTTCTGACAGGGACACAGGTTCTGTACCTTTGAGTTCTTGCGTATAATCAGGTTTGATGACGGCCAATGTGTGTTCTGTTGGAAAAAACTGGTTGAGATCTCTCTGAGCCTCATCAGGAGTGGAGCTGCCATGAAGCTGGTTGATGCCAACGTTATCAATGGCAAACTGGGCTCGGAGACTAAAAATAAAGCACAAAAGTGGTGTTATGAGAATTAACCGAACCCACGCAAATGACTACATGAAATTTCCTCAGACAATCCAAGTTGTTACCTTTCAGGGGATATTTCTTTGGCCTCATCAACAACCGTTGGACCTAGTAAACGTCTCCAGTGTAGGATTGCATCCGTTCGAGTCAATGCCAAAGCCAACAGAGGGCCACTGTGATGTAACCAGGAAAACAAAAGACTTCTGTAAGATTCTGTCAGAAAGTTCAAGCTGTCAATTCAACGCCACTTGCTTCTATCTGCTAATTATATGAAGTGGATATTGTATCATCTATTCCTCCAACAATCCTGTTGTTTAGCACATCACTGCTAGGCTATGGTAACACTGTGTCACCTAGTCATATGGTTTATGAAGCATGGGAAATAGTCGGTGCCCTCATGGTCCTTGTAAAACTCTTTGGCCTGGTCCTCAGTGAGGGTCAATTCTTTCTGCATTACTATCTGGAATCCAGAGTCATGAATTGTCTTCAAGATCTCATCTGGTCATGTTGAGAAAAAGAGCAAAATTATTTAAATGAGCAGGAAAAAAGACACAACAGTACAGTACGATACCGTACGATACGATACTATACCCACGGTACGATACGGTACGATATGATACGAAACGATACGGTAGGATATGATAGGGTAAGATAAGGTACGATACGGTACGATATGGTACGATATGTATTGTGGATAGATGTCTATGGTTCGGTACCTTTTTCAGTAAAACAAAGGAAACAAAAATATTTTCTATTACTGAAGTTTGTTTGGCAAAAGATGCAACAATAATCCAGGAAGAATATCCGATCAGTTGTTTGAGAGGGTTCTAAGTGACAGTGATCAGTTTTTGTGTTTGGTTATTTAGGAGAGTCAAGACTAGGCTAATCAAAGACATTTGCATGGCAAGTCATAGTTATAAAAGACAATTAATGCATGTATGTTCATGTTTACTAGAATTATTTAAAACATTAAAGTGAAGGATACCTTTTCTCGCCCTAAGAAGACTTGGACGAATAAGAGCAACCGTCTTTTGTATCCCTAAATTGGAGCCAGCTCGTGTCTCTGAAGATAAATTCAAGGTAGGAAAATAATAAGCCAGCTGTCTGCTGGCCATCTCAATGCTGCAGTCTGACAGGCCCAGATCAACCTCCTGGACATTATATGACCTTAGAGATATCACCCAAAACAAACATACTTCGCATATAGTTGGCTGAAAAGTAACGTACTAACATTGGATGGTTGGGAAAGGGGATACTATCAACAAACTGTCTACTGACAAGAAACTGCTTGCTGGGGAATGTTTGCAATTTGAAGCAAAATGAAGCCAAACCTTTTCTTTGGCTGGATGAGCTCTGGAGGTTTAGAATCTTCGATGGCTGCCAATGGAGACTGTCCTTCACCCATTTGATCTCCAGTGGTCAGAATCAACATGTGCACCGGCCCACTAGACATGGACTTCACAAACTCTGCCTGGGATATATAAAGTAAGTATTCAGGTTGTGAAAATGTCCTACAGTTGTTGAAGCCAATAAGGCTAGAAAAGGCAAGAAAGCATTTTTCTGTTGGCATCTTTTGCAAAATGTGTTGATAGCTATTCTTTGTCATAATAACTATTATATACTATTGTTAGCAGAATGCTTATTCTTGTCACATAGTAATTAACATGTTTGTCTGTTTTCACCCACCTGTTCTGCTTTCTCCTTATAGATAGCATGAATCAGGGGTTTATCCAAAACTCTCTCCTCCTCGGCTACAATCGAATAACCAGCATCTAAAGCCTCAACAAGAACAACACATTTGTAAAGCAGACATAACAATTATACCCATATTTAAGACAAAATGAAACAATTTAAACAACGACAGATTATAAGACACGACTCTAGTTTAATGAAAGTTGATACATGAGTACATACATGATACATGAAAGTTGATACATTATGGTACTTGCCACGCCAGTATACAAAAAAATAGGAAAACGCTGTTGACTATTGATTAAAATATCCAATGTACCATGTAAGTATCCGGTGTGAAGCACTTACTTTCTTTCTGATTCCTTCCACTTGACCTTCAGCTACAGCATCTGGTTTTATAATGATCACACGATATGTGCCATCATCTAATCATACACAGAAAATACTTAAGTCACCTCACTTTAACTCACCCAAACTATTTGACATCATGAAATGCTAAATAAAAAAACCTTAAGCAGAATGCTAAAAGTGAAATCGGTTAAATACCATCAATTTCCATTTTGCCATTTTGACTGGATGGAAGATTAATTCCTTCTTGACGATTGTCGTCAAAAACAAGTTCCTGGACCTATTTGATAGTTTTGTGATGGGTATATAATACAAATTATACATAATTATATAATATAAAAGTATAACTGACAGCAGATCCCTGGTAACTGGATAACAATCAAAATAACTGACAGCACATCGCTGGTAACTGGATAACAAATCAGCATAACTGACAGCAGATCCCTGGTAACTGTATAACAAATCAGCATAACTGACAGCAGATCCCTGGTAACTGTATAACAAATCAGCATAACTGACAGCAGATCCCTGGTAACTGGATAACAAATCAGCATAACTGACAGCAGATCCCTGGTAACTGTATAACAAATCAGCATAACTGACAGCAGATCCCTGGTAACTGTATAACAAATCAGCATAACTGACAGCAGATCCCTGGTAACTGTATAACAAATCAGCATAACTGACAGCAGATCCCTGGTAACTGTATAACAAATCAGCATAACTGACAGCAGATCCCTGGTAACTGGATAACAAATCAGCATAACTGACAGCAGATCCCTGGTAACTGGATAACAAATCAGCATAACTGACAGCAGATCCCTGGTAACTGGATAACAAATCAGCATAACTGACAGCAGATCCCTGGTAACTGTATAACAAATCAGCATAACTGACAGCAGATCCCTGGTAACTGGATAACAAATCAGCATAACTGACAGCAGATCCCTGGTAAACAAATCAGCATAACTGACAGCAGATCCCTGGTAACAAACAAATCAGCATAACTGACAGCAGATCCCTGGTAACTGGATAACAAATCAGCATAACTGACAGCAGATCCCTGGTAACTGGATAACAAATCAGCATAACTGACAGCAGATCCCTGGTAACTGGATAACAAATCAGCATAACTGACAGCAGATCCCTTGTAACTGGATAACAAATCAGCATAACTGACAGCAGATCCCTGGTAACTGGATAACAAATCAGCATAACTGACAGCAGATCCCTGGTAACTGGATAACAAATCAGCATAACTGACAGCAGATCCCTGGTAACTGGATAACAAATCAGCATAACTGACAGCAGATCCCTGGTAACTGGATAACAAATCAGCATAACTGACAGCAGATCCCTGGTAACTGGATAACAAATCAGCATAACTGACAGCAGATCCCTGGTAACTGGATAACAAATCAGCATAACTGACAGCAGATCCCTGGTAACTGTATAACAAATCAGCATAACTGACAGCAGATCCCTGGTAACTGGATAACAAATCAGCATAACTGACAGCAGATCCCTGGTAACTGGATAACAAATCAGCATAACTGACAGCAGATCCCTGGTAACTGGATAACAAATCAGCATAACTGACAGCAGATCCCTGGTAACTGGATAACAAATCAGCATAACTGACAGCAGATCCCTTATAACTTTATCAGTCAAAAAGCACTTACTTGTGTTACAAATTTTGGGCCCAGTTCTTGTTTCTTTTTCTCTTCATCCACCAGTTTTAATATTGTTTTTTGTAGCAGAGGTCCATTGAGTCCTCTTACTATTGACAACAATTTACCAGCCTGGAACAGCCGAGCAGTCCATAACGTTTTCTCACAATTACATGTTTTTGTTACATACTTATGACACTGTTGGCAGGTGGTCGTTTTTTAAATATACCACGAAAGTGAAAGCTATGTGCATTAACAAATAATGTGCATAATATTTAATTAATAGGGTAAAGTATGTTTAATTTGATAACACTTGTCAAACAGTATTAATATGTTCAAATTGACACTGTCTGAAACTTGATATTGATCGACATATGACATTACAATATTGAAATGCTGTCATGCAGCACAATACTTACAGAGTAAAAAAGGAAGACTGGTTGACATTTCCCTTTAAGTGAACTTAACTCAAACAAAAGGTCAGCTTCCCCCTGAAAACAAGTTAAACATGACACATTAATATTTAACGCCATTTATATTTCCATTGCCATTTTTAAAATCGGATACTTTACCAGAAATAAAAATTTGACCGAAACAGTTATATGGAAACAACCATATTCCCTCTGTTGCAAAATAGTTTTTATATTTGGTTTAAAAAGTTGTGCTAAAATATGTTTACATGTGATTTTATTAGGATCAGAACATGATTCTCCATACATATACCAATGTTAAGTTCAATTAGTAAACTATGAGCGAAGATATTCACACACAGATAAAACACATGAAACACATATAAGAAGAGCATCTATAACGCTGTATAAAGAAAAGCAGTGATTGGTAAAATGGGAAACAATATTTGTACCATGACCCAGAAAACGGAACTTCAAAGTGTCCGAATTCTTTTGTATATACAGTATATGTTGTTAGGACCACTGTGTGATAAAACTAATTTCATAGTTGCATATATTATTTTTTTATCTAAGTTGCTTGTTCTAAATTATTAGTAGTAATTTTCCATACCAAGTTATGAGATTTGCCAGTTTTTAACTCATGTTTACAATGCTTCCCTAAAGCATGGTATTTTAACCGTGTCTGGAGGGAAATACAGGGACCTTATTTGTTGCAACCCAGTATGCCTTGCGGCTGTTACTTTTGCTACTTGTTGTGTTCATGGCTTTGGGAAATGTTGTTGAGCCGTGCCCTAGACAGCAGTTTATCTCCAGTATCACCCCTGGTAATTAATTAATTAGGTGGTGGTGTACCAACCCTGAGAGGGGATACTAGTCTGTTTGGGAGTACTGGAATTTGTTGTGTGCCTGTTTTCTGTAAAATTTATGCAAATAATTGATAGATCCTAGTCTCACGATATGAATACTGAATTGTGCAAAATGTGCTATGGTTTAATACTACATTATTCATTGTTTTAGCTAAGTTGATTGATTTGTTTTGCTTCCATGGGTGCCGGAAGACAGTAAAACGTGTTTATTGTTTTTAATATGCATAAGAAGAAATCCTTTTAACTTCCATTTCACTGTGACATGTGCGTCTGGTATACAGTACATTTTAAATTATATGTGAATATTCAAGGAGAAATGTTGCTTCCCAGCTTGAACTGTGATGAAACGCAAACATGCCGTTTGTGGTTGAATAAATAACTATACCGCCACCGTGTGACGAATTTTGGAACTGTTTCTGTGAAACAATACACATTGGTAATCCCAGTGCGTGCTATGTAGCCAACCTAATGCATTTATTATAGGCACATGTGTGGACTTTCTATTTGCAAAACACTTAAGTGTTAGAACTATTTTAATGGATATAAACAAAGTTGACATTTCTGCCAAGCATTTGGATACATACGGTAAGTTCAAAATGTTTGTTGCATTTGTTGCCGGCTTGAGAAGCCTGTTAATTGCCCCTAACAATGAATACGACACCTACTCTCACTTGATCACAGACACCTGTTTTTGTTCCTTATTGTCCGCACCCGTTTTACCTCATCACAGACCCTATTTAAGTTCTTACTTCCCCATTGTTTCTTGGCCGTCTTTTTTTGTGTAACGTCGGTTAACGTGTGGTTATTAAATTAAAAGAAGCTGACGGTGTCTTTAGCAACACACCGCCGCCACTTAAAATTACAGAAAGAAACACAGGAAACAAGGTCAAAGGTTACAAAAAAGAGAACCAAAACTATATCAGGATCCGAATTAGACAAAGCTCAAACTGTTGTCACTTACCGAAGCGAAGCGCAACAGGTCTTCTCCATAATCGATCCTACATTTTCTAAATATGCTCTGCACTGCCTTGCATGGCCCGCACCATCTCTGGTAGACATCTATAACTACAAACGAGATGAAATTGAGATTAACACCACAATCCTTATATTTAAACGTTAGTAACAATAAAACTATCCAGAGCTGTCTGACAGCTTCCTGTGTTATAATCTGAGAGTGGTGACAGTTGAAGTTAATCTCCCACAAAACCACATTTTTGGTATGCTGTATTATATTAAAACAAGAGCAATAACTGATCCAATTCAGCCATATAAAGTAACACTGCAAAACGTATTTTGTTATAATTTGTATGAAACTCGAATTTATGTATGGTGTTTTACAGAGAGAGATTAGATCAATTGATGATGGTAGTCACACATATAGATGGTATGAAATCCCATATGAATCCCACGAAAAAATGTAACTGACTCTTCAATTTAGACTCTGGCAAAAACTACCCCCTCCCCCCCCGCATTACATCAAACTCTTTAGTTATACTATAATTTATAGCTTTAAAATCTGCCTACCCAGAAGTCCTGGGGCCGACAATGCTTCCTGCCATTGTTCTTCGGATGAGATTTCAAACTATTTAAAGAGAAACGTGCAGCACAGTAGCTAGTTGCGGTGTGTTTGGATAACTTCATACCTGTGCTGTTTAGCTATAAGTTACCTGGATTTGTACTTCCCTTTTCCTCGACATGTTCTAGCTGTAAAAACATTAACGTTTTCCTCATAACTAAATAAGTAGTATAGTCATATTAGTGACATGGTGGATTGAGCCCATTTTCTAGCTAGTCCGTTAGCCAAACCTGTCAACGTAAACAGCAAAATAGAGCAAAACAACGAACTCACTATTCAGTGTTAAACCTTACTAAATTGAACGTGTGCCATTAAGTCACTAGGGAAATAGTAAACTAGATAACTGTATTTGGTCAACCACACCTTGGAAAAATCCAATTAACAAGAAAGCCGTTAATCTAACAAGAAAACCGTTAATCTAAAAAGAAACCCGTTAATCTAACAAGAAAACCGGCAATGTAACAAGAAAACCGTTAATCTAACAGGAAACCCGTTGGACTAGATATTTGAAACAATAATGTGCATTCTAAATTCCAATCATCTGTCTTCATGTAAACTGGTGTTTGTACTGTTCTAATCCCGCACACGTGACGTTTCTTCAGATTAATGACATGCGTGCATTGGTTCATAATTGGTTGCATCCTACATGAGACCATATTCCTCTATGATGTGTCGATATAATCGTTGATACTCTAATGTCATTGTCACATATTGGTCTACTTTAAACTTAAGTGTCCTTGGGGTCTTCATACGTCTGGCAGTCAGGTTTAAGTTTCGTTCCACTCGAATTGATGTTTTAATTCAATCTGGATTCCTCATTTGTAATTATTCCGTATCTCTCTATCAATCGTAGATATCATGCCTGACCTGACTGACAAAGACATTGCATGTGTTTTCTGTTTGTGATCAATCTTTCCTATACAGGGGTCCGGAGGAAAACATCTACCAAATAAGATGATTGGACAAAAGAAACCAAGCCCTCGACTGGTAGGTAGATTCAACTTCTAATCCACCCACTAATAGCTGCTTCTACTCATCAATATGGAAACGTGTGTTCACTATTCTACTTAGGGTTAAGAGTGTCAATATAAATGGCAGGAGCATAATTCATGACATTAATCAGTTTTCATGATTAGTGTTTGCATGCTTCATATTTGATAGGAGTCAATCTATATAATTAAAACATACAGTCAATCTAAATTATTAAAATGAGATATTAATACTATGACATTTTGCTCATAACATAGCCAACACGTTTCTAACACTTGTTTTGTCCAAACGGATGTTCCAGGTTCTGCTGTATTTCACCAGAAATCATTTTAAACATAATTTGCATATTTTGGGAAATATTTTAGATGTGTGAAGTCAGAGTGTTTGATTAAAACAGCCCATGCTTACACTCACTGTAGCCTACATTAATTGACAAATCTTCCGACCATGACTACTGTAAACCAGTGGGCCATGGCACAGAGGAAAAAAAAACCTTTCCCTTGCCTTCGATACGTTGGTGAAAATAATTTCTCTGAGGAGGGCATCCATGCAGGTCCTGCACAATAGCATCGTTGTGCCTTTGGGTGATGTGTAATGAGATTAGTCGCTGGGGCCAATCCTGCTTCAGTCCAAACAGGTCAATCGGCGGATTATTAGTACTTGTGTGTAGAACAACTCCCTATCGAATTCAATCTGTATTTTTTAATTTGCCATTTTTCCAGGAATGGTTGGGTATTTCTCTGTTGTACTTCGCAATGGGTTCGAGTAATACCCCGTGCTTGCCTTTTTCAATGCTGCAAAGTCCTGAGAGGAGAATGATGGCACAAAACATTGCAGCCCGAGCGACCAAGGAATTCCGGCCTGCCTCAGGTGCTGTGTGTTGAATGAGGGTTCTGGCCAGGGAGGGAGTGCAGTGGTATCTGGCGTCTTGAAAGACGGGTGGGCTTTGAGCTGCCCTGCTGTGGCGGGGTCTACAGATTTCAACCAGCAGCCCTCATGCCACTCATCGTCAACAAAGTTTGCGACGACGGCACTAGCAGCTCACTGAGTACCGTGGAAGAGGGAAAGGCTCTCATCGAGTCACTTATCAAGGTGAGACGCTCTGGCTGCTTCATTAGATCATATATGTTCATTTGGTTTTAGAAATCAAATCATGTCATTATGTCAATCTGTAAAATATCTCTGCATAACAGCACCGTCATCTATCTAGATTAGAGATTTATATTATGATTAAATGCAGATTAGATTATCCTTCTAAAAAAGGGAATGTGTATTAAATATTGGAGCATAATAGGAATGACTGTGCCTGACAGACACATATAAAGCACATGTATAATACGAATGTATTCTCCTTTACTATGACACATACTTGTTATTTTAAACGTTCAAATAACAAAATCATCCAAAGATGCATAATCAGAACACATGCATTGATATCTGTGCATAGTCCCAGTGCTATACCGACGACCTCATCTAGACATGTCAAGCACAAACAAAATGCTTTCACCCTGTGGGTAAAAAAGCACTCTCCATGAAAAGATTTGGCTTACGGTTCAGTGCATTACCAGGTCTAATAAAACGGATTATTTGGGAAATGGGGTATGTAACAAGTATAACAAACCAAATGTAATACTGTAGGTTCACAAATTGTGAGGTATTATGAGTTAAGTTAATTTCAAAAGTCTGTAGTTAATATGTACCCATTTATTCTATTAGACAAAGCCTCAAACACATTCATACATTTCCCCCCACAAACTGTCTCAGACTGACCCATCCCAACACCAATTTAATATTCACCAATAACATGCATGTGTTTACTCATACACACCAATAACATGCAAGTGCATACTTATACACACCAATAACATGCATGTGTTTACTCATACACACCAATAACATGCAGGTGCATACTCATACACACCCATAACATGCATGTGTTTACTCATACACACCAATAACATGCAGGTGCATACTCATACACACCAATAACATGCAGGTGCATACTCATACACACCAATAACATGCAGGTGCATACTCATACACACCAATAACATGCAGGTGCATACTCATACACACCAATAACATGCAGGTGCACACATTTTCAAAAGTATACAAACAAACAGGCAAACAGAGCAAAACATGAACAGTCCGACAAGAGAGACCACGCATAGCTGACATATGTCCTGGATAAATGTAGGATGTGTTATATGTGAATGTATATGTATATTGTGCAAAAAAGTGTCCAGACAAATATACAGTTGTGCAAAAGAAGAGTGATGTCTAGATATAGTTCACTTATGTCCAGTGAGGTGCACAATAATGAAGTGGTTAGCACAATCAGTGGTCATGCAATCCTATTGAGTTGTTGTGAAAGCAGCTTGACAGTATTGTATATAAGAAGTGCCAATCAAGTCAGTCCATCTAGTGGGAGGGGCTTCGGGATGCACTGGGGTCAATCTTTTCAGATTACCTCAACAAAAATCATGGTTTGTGTACCTGGTACCCACCTTCAATACTTCATAGCGCCAACTTTAGATGCAATGTCTGCAACTAAATGCTTCCTCCAGGAAAGAGTGGGCCAAGAGTCTTTTCCATGCCTCTGTATATGGTCCTTTGGCTTATCCAAAAATAGATCTAAGGTAATCCGCTTGTAAATCATAGTTGTCATTTAACTATACACGATAATCTGTCAAACAAAGCTCCACGGGCCTTGTAATAACCACTCATGATCAATGAAACTGTCATATTATGTTTTTGACCTGGTCTCTGGCTCAGAGCAATCTGCGATATTTACATTCTCACAGTATGGTTAATTCACTAATACTTTTTCATTCTCGTTACAATTGTACACAATCAGCATCCAATTACTTGTCATTTTATGGACCAATTTAAAACTTACAGTACTTACACATTGTGCAAGAAAAAGTTGAAGCACCAATGATTAATAAAATGGCCCTGGAAATATTCCAAAAATACCTGATGTTTATTGGAGGAACACATCAAATGAGCCAGAAGCATAGACAGCGTGCTAAACAATTGCTTCTTTATTTTGACCACCAATATCCAACAGGTGGTGGCATGTTATCGTCACCTGGCCTCCTGCGTTGGTGGGTGCACAGATGGCCTACACCTTCGCCATGAGCTGCGGCAAACCCGGGAGAGGGCCCATAAGCTGGCAGTGGCCAGCCGTCACCACCTCACGGCAAGGCTACGGGACAAGATGGTTTCCCAGGAGGAGAAGAGGGAAATGGAACAACTCTGGGTGGCCTTCACCTCCAGCCTGGAACTCCTACACGCAGACATGTGCAAAGTCTTGAACATGGCTTCCAACTTCTCCCCAGTCAAGACTACCGCGTTAGTGAAAACCGGTATACAAGGTATGAATGAGCAAGAGCCACATATTCCATCCAATGCTAAGCTGCGGGTAAGAGTAATAAGAAACACTAGCTGTCTGGAGTTCTTTAGTGCATTGTGCTGGACCTCTACAAGCTGAGGTAATGTTATAATTCACGGCTGTCATTTGTCACATCACATTCAATCCCACTATCCAGGTGGAACCAGAGAGGTGGCAGCGCGGGCACTTAGCTTGGCAGACCTTAACCGAACCGAGGATCAGGTTCTCGCCAGCTTGGAGGACCCGGAGCAGGGCCAGCTGAGAGAAGAGATTGCCCAGGTGGGCATCATGATGGAGGACATGGAGGAGAAAGTCAACGTCCTGCGCTGGATGGTGGAAGCCCGCGGGCCCCAGTATGCAGACCCGGCCAGCACGGACAGCACATCGCTGGGTCTCTATTCTATGGATGAGGAGGCCGGTCCCCAGAGCGAGCATCGCTGTGAGCGCAGCCAGGTGTTCGTTATACTGGCACTGTGTGCAGTGATAATGGTGGCGGCTGCGCTCGTAGTCTGTGTGGTCTACTTCTCCTGAAGAGAAGATTTTCCGTCACTGAATACGAATAAATTATACAATTGGCAGAACCTCCTATTGAAGAATTGATACTAGATCTATGTTCTCCCACATTGCGTGATTTTGGCCGTCTTTAAAATGGGAAAAATAAGTAAATTGCCCAAATATTATCGTTGAAGTGACTTGTGCCGTGTCAATTGTAAAGAAATTAATTTAATTTGCCTGACCGTAGTTTAACATAACAAACATTTCTCATGAGCTTATTAATGTTGCCTGTTGCACATGGCAAAATGTACATAATTGTAAGAACGTATGAATTCTGGATTTGTGGGTCAATTTTTTTTGCAAGATTAACATTACTAGGTATGTATATGATTGATGATTTTGACATACTTTCAATATAGTTTAAGACATTGAGGACCGGGCTGGAATGTTCATTTTAACCTAAAATATATCATTTTAAACTCAAATCTACCACAGGCCTGGTTCAATCTGCTTGAAGAGCTTGATTTGGTTTCCTTCCTGTTATGGCATAAGGCAAATTTCATATGCTGTTTTACACCCAAGCTGGATTGTAAACAATATCAATCGTCTATCTTCAAAGGAGAAATATATAATATTTTTACAATTCAAATGACTTCGGTCAGCAATATCTATTTTACATTTAAATCAAAACAATTGTGGTCAGGAAAGAACAAGCATCAAATCAAATAAATTAAATTGCTGTTCTTTCCTTGAATTTGTAATTTGGCCTGTGACTTTGAAAACCAATGAGAATTCTTTACTATTAGAATGCAATGATGAGCAGCCAGTGAGCCAAAAAATGGTTTGTAAATGTTATGAAAAAGTATGATCCCGCTGTTATTGTAGAGATGGAAATGTTCAGAAAATACATTGCATATAATATGACAGCTCTTTTGATAGAGCATTTCAACTTTGGGACTGCAAAACTTGATTAAAAACTGTACGTAAGTTGTGTAGCTGATGTAATAAAGAATATGTCAATGCTCTGGCTACAGACTGTTCATTGACATTGAGAATACAGTGACTGGTCGAAATTACCACTCTGAAAAGGCCACTGCAATAGTATTTTGAATACAAATACAAAGAACATACTAAGAATGTTGAGTCTTTAAGATACCTGAGAAATGTTTTTTTCTGCTTATTTGCTGAAAGATCTGATGTGCAATAACAGTTGAACAATGGCGTTGAGGAAGTCTGTAAGAGGAAGATGTTGAAGTACAAATTTACTGATAAAATATGGAGCAAGCACGACTTCTCACTCCAGTCCAGTAGGTGGCGGTGTGCTGCTCTAACGTGTCTAACGTGTGTGGACCGCCATTATACCACATAAGAAGTAATTTAATGTATGTAGCATCAGATAGCATAGGTGAATAAAAGGTTAGGTAAACTAAACTGTACATTTAACAATGCCAGCGAAACAAAGACTTGCTTTTCAATTGCATTTTTACAAATGTATTGCAAAGTCAGAGTTTTTGACAAGTAGGCGAGAACAGGTAATACATGTGAATACTGCAGGTTTCAGTACAGTTCAGCAGAGAACTTGGACGAGCAGAGTCATATCGCGCTGTCAACAACGCAGCACTGGGGTTGGGTCTGGCAACCTTGACAAACTAACAAGGACTATGAGACTATTTACAGGAGTAAAGGCAACTCGGGTTTTATGTATTAGAGGTATGTACACTGTGCCAGAGGGAGGACCAACTAGGGGAAGACAACTAAACAAAGTGTCTACAAGCTGTCAATTCCAAAATATAGGCTAGTGAAGAAGTGGGCAGATCGTAGTTCATACTGCACTTTACTGTACTGTTTTTAATAACTTTGGGTGAACCATATAACCTAATTAATATTTAACAGTTACTTTCATCTCATTTTTATATACATGACCGAATTCATACATTATGTTAATGTAGGCCTGTCTTTCTAGGGGATTGATGAAGTGGTTCATCACTTTCGGAACAGATTTTTCACAATAAATGTCCCTTTGATTATAACATTCACAACACAGTATATTAAGTTGTTTAATTGTTTCATATAACAATCATTGCTTCATATCACAACCATTTGAATGTGTTCTTAAATGGTAATGAAATGCATGTGAATGTAATGTAGGACGATCGTACTACGTATTAATTAGTACTTTTTCCTTTTTTTTCAGAGCTTAGCAGCAGCAGCTCCATAGATCAATATGAATTGAAAACAGATATGACAAAGTCTGCAAACCGGAAGATGTATTTTGATACACATGCGTTGGTTCGAATTCTTGAAGAAAACGGTCAGCCAATCCCCCCATTGTTTCAAGTAAACCCCATAGAAACACGTAACCTGTTCAAACATTTGACCATCTCCGATTTTCGGCAACAGGTTTGACCGCTAAGCAATCTGAGGTGGTTGTCGGGGTGATGGTCAGGACAACAAACTCCAACATGGATCTGATCTACAATGACATGGTCACCAAGGTGCAGCAGGTGAGCCTTCACACAAAATATTGTTAAATAAATACAACCTGTAAATACAGTAACAACTATTTACACATACATTGTGGCCATTCATTGCAGGAGATCATGTTGCAGAGGGTGTTTTCCCAAATTGCCTCGCTGAAAAAGGAAATGATTATCCTCGAAAAGAGTGAGTTCTCTCTCTTGCTGGCAGAGAATGAGGTGTGTACTGCTTTCTTGTAGTTCTCTAAACCGATCACCTCCTAAGTGCCCTTTATGTTCAATCCTCCATCAGCTATAATATCATGGTCTTGTATGGTGACTGTCAGGGATCTTAGTTACCTCTACACTGAGTTAACTTTATGACAAATCTTTCCACCGTGTAAGACAGTGTTCTTCCTATAAATGGTGACAATGTTTGAATTGACATACTTCGGACTCTCTGGCCAATCATATATATATATATATATATATATATTTATGATTCTATATATATATGATTGGCCATATATATTCCAATTTCTTTGGCTTGGTTAACACCATCCTTGTTGTTAATTCTGTGACAGTGATATGAAAAATGTCAACAAGTTTAAGGGTGTGTAAAGTTTGTATTGGCACTGTACCACAACCCCTAGGGACTTATGTATGTGTTGCTCATTCAAAAACCAGCTGTCTTTGTGCACTTTTGCTCTTAGAGTGTTAAGAGAATATGTTTGAACTGAAAACAGGATTTTCCTTCCATTGAAGTTACTATTAAAGGAATTGGTCATTTTTCGTTCAGATATATTTTTCTTTTTTGCAGAAAGTCAAGGTAGAGCTTTTGGAACTGAAGGTGCAGCTGGCTGTAAGTTAAGTTTGTTTTTCACAATAATTACACGCACATAACCTGTAGTGGTTAGACATACAGTATGTGTGATATTTCACCTTTTATCTTATGCTGCAGGATGTGATAAACAAAGTGCGCTTTGACAATATCTTGGATATGAATTTGGAGAAAAGCATAGTGAAAGAAATGGTAATTTGCTTTATTTATTACTTATGGCAAAGTCTGTTTAAACCTGTTGTTTTTACATGACCATTTGGTGGATTTAGAGTATTACAGCTTCGCTTATGTTCTGTATTTGGTATTTATCATTAGTTAATTTAGGCCTTGTTTTAATTGTATTTATTTGACTTTCAGAAAGTTCAACACGATAAGAGACTTTTGGAAAATCAAACCGAGATCATGGGAATGGTCTGTATATTCAACAAGCATGAGTTCCTATCGTCTTAATGACGTATTTTCATCTATTTGTTTCATAGGTGTTAGATGAGAACATGGTCTGAGGTTTGTGTAACTAATAGAATGTTTTATTATGTTGTAGAATGCTGAGCAAGAACGTCATTTAACTCAAAACAACATGAAAACTGACACTGAAGTGGCGGGAATGAAAACCATGTTGGAATCTCACAAACTTGACAGCATCAAATACCTTGCAGGTGAGTAGTTCAGTGTGTCATCTGTCATTTAAATCCAAGGATTGCCTTCTCATTTATAAAGGCAATATGATTTCAGGTATGACTACTGTAATTTTCTCAGTCAGACTAAATGTGTTTTTCCAACTACAACGAGGCTTAACTCCCATATTACTTTTAGGCTCGGTCTTCACTTGTCTCACTGTGGTTCTTGGGTTCTACCGCATTTGGATGTGATATCTAGGAGTGCAGAATGAGTTCAACACCACTACAACTACACCTCCAGAAGAAACCCTAAGACTCATGGGTAATCTACTCTGTTTTGGATGGGGGCGTGGACGTGACACGTAAAGCAGGAAGAGAAATAATTTGCCGCTTAGTGACCGTGAGTTAGTTTTCCATGGACCGCCACCCAAGTGGGTGAAAAATGTCAGGAACAATGGGTGACGCAAAATAAACTTGTCCATTTGTATTTTTTGTTTGAGGACCTGGCTAGTGTCATGTCTTGGGTGCCCCATACTTCACTCCCATCATTGACTGGTCCAAAAATCGTGTTGGGTTTCAAACGTAACTTTGTCTGCACTGCTCTTGACGGTTTGAAATGAATAGAATCGCTTCCCACTTTTTTTGCAAGGTGGGACATATCAGTAGTAAAAACATTTCACATGGATGTTACTGGCATAAACTTGAAGAACTTGATTTCCACTGTTGTAATGTAGGACTGTTAATCATTTTGTACATGTTATTGGAGAGATGTTTATGTTTTCTATTTATTTACAGATGGGTGATATTGACATTACAATGTCACACTTCTATGAAATACCCTTTTACTTACTGTTTTAATTTTATGTGTGTCTGCAAGCCCACAACCAGAAAAGCTTGATGATTGACTATTTACTGTATGATGAAATGACATTTATTTTGTCTTATGAAAAACTTAAATCTATGTAGATGCATTCCAATCATGAACAGCAACACGTTCCAGTAAAGTATGTGTCGTGATGTCTAAAGATTACATTTGTAACAAATTCACTGCAGCAAAAATACTTCCTACAAACAATTTGCATTTTTAATCTGACGTTTTATAGTGGCTGCAGGTGAGTAATTAAAGACATTACTGTACATTCTCATCAGTGTTGTTTTCATTCTCATGGGCTCATTGCAATTCAATGTGATTTTGAGGACATTGACAAATTATTTTTAAAAATAAATTTGCGTATGTTTTGATTTTAAAAAGTAAATTACTTAGTTTCCCATTTTTGTTTTGCTCCCTATCATCAGATTTGTGGGTTTGCTGTTACTGGGTCAAACTATGAAATACCACAGTGGTTTTTAACAAGGGGTAGCAAGAACCCTGGGTGCAGTTTCCTTTTTCCACGTGGGGTGTTTGACAAGACTTAAGAGGGCATATTCTAATTGGCCCAATAAACATGAGAGGATATTTACGTCGCAATCCAAACAGAGCAAGAAATACTTTTATTGTGTAAAAAAAATAACCCGGAAGTTAACTTGCCGTGGTCCTGCTGCACGTGTGTTTACATTGGTAAGCTCCTACAGTCGATAACATTTCATTATTTCGTAGTTTCTCTAAATGACGAACACTGGTAGTAGTGTATTTATGACCAATTAACGTATAATACTGTGTATGCACGTGTCATCTCTAAAATATAATTACTTCATCCGCGCTAGTTAGCCGGCTCTTAGCTTGCCAGCTTGGAGTTGAAAAGTGAACGGTTAACTACCATTCTGACATCTCTGGTATAAGGAGGATGTGGTGCAGAACAGTTTTTGAGCGTTTTCCAACATCTTGCCCCATATAGTGTGGATTTAAATGTAACTGGTGATCCAACTAAATGTATTCCAATGACTTGCCAATGCAACCTATTTTCTGTTGATAGCCAGATTGGTTTTGCAATGAGTGATGCATTCAGCAGCAACAGTGAGCTGGTTCTTAAGCGTGTGCTGGACGTGACAACAGAGAGGAATGTTCCCTCTGGGAATCTAGAGGAGCGCTATCAAATCAAGGACACATGTAACTTCATTAAGTCTCATCAGTTTATGAAGGTACGAGGGTTAAGATCCATCAAGTCACATTTTTACTGGGATGAATGTTGTGTGTACTGGCCATTTTAATGGATTATTTCTGCTTCAGGTTGCCTTGCAATTCCCAGATGAGTTACTGGTGGATTCCGTAGCAGTTGCTGCCGAGATGGAGAAGGAAACCAAAGCTAAACTATATATCCTTGGCGACACATCTTATGGCAGGTAGAAAAACAAACATTTTATTACTATTGAAAAATACAGTTAAAGTTTGAATAATTTATTCTTTTTGGTTTTGAATGAAAACAAGTGTATTTTGTTTGATGTACCACTACAACATTCGTGCTAAATCTCTTAATCATTATGTCCAGTTGCTGTGTGGATGAGGTTGCAGCGGAACATGTGAGTGCAGACTGCATCGTACACTATGGGAGGGCTTGCCTCAGCCCGTCCGGAAGGCTTCCTCTGATGTACGTGTTTGAGCGAAGACCAGTGGACCTAGAGACGTGTGCCGCCTCCTTCAGAGAGCTCTACCCCGACAGACAGACTCACATCATCCTCTTGTACGATGTCAACTATGCTCACATTATTGGTACGCCTCTTGACTTCACAGTTAGTTTGGGCCCTATTGTGTTAACCGAAACATCTTCAGACAGTTGACTGAGTTTGCCTTCAAGCAAATGTTTGGTAGTGTAAATTTAATCTTTTTTTTTCAGGTCCCATTATTGTAGTAATGTTTTAAATAACATGCATTTTGGCATCTTTATGAAATTATTCACAGTTTTCATGCATGATCATTGATCTCCTTAGATGAACTTTTGCTGTTGCTGATCCCAGAGTACCCAAACATCGCTTCCTCAACTCTCAATGTGGACGGAGAACTTTGTTACAGTCACGGGAAGACACGTGGACAACCCAAGGACAGCATTTCTCAGTGTCAAAATGGGGAGCAAATCATTCACCAGTTTGGTAGGCAGTTTGTCTTTAAGAGTGGACAGAGCATCGAGGACCACAGTGTGTTTTTTATCGGCCAGGAAGGTTCCACCTTGACGAACTTCATGATGACGTGGAACCGCTGTTCTTTCTGCTCTTTTGACCCAGAGACATCCACAGGGCGTGCCGAGTCGATCAGTGTCAACAGGGCTTTAATGAAGCGATATTATGGGATAGAGAGGGCAAAGGATGCCAGCGTTGTTGGCATTCTCGTGGGAACGCTGGGTGTGGCGTGCTACCTTAGTATTATCGAGCAACTGAAAGAGACCATCCACAGAGCTGGGAAAAAGAGCTACATGTTTGCAATGGGGAAACTGAATGTGGCCAAACTGGCTAACTTCCCTGAGATTGACATTTATGTGCTGATCGCTTGTCCTGAGAACTCGCTCCTGGACTCCAGTGAGTTCTACAAGCCGGTCGTGACCCCGTTTGAAATGGAGGTGGCCTGCAATAAGAACAGGGAATGGTCGGGGGAGTATGTGACGGACTACCGCGATCTGCTTCCAGGTAGGATTGGATTGACATTGATTTGTTCCTAAATCTAAATATTTTACATGTTGTGGACTTGGTGCTTTACTGTGCATTTAATAGCATGGCCCCCGGATCTCTTTGTGCAGTTTTCCATAACCAGAAAAGGTAGAATGACTAATGGTGTGACCTTCTATAGGTGGGTCCAGGCATGTAGCCTTCGCGAATCTTGAAGACTGCAAGGATGGTGAGGAAACAGATGTCTCCCTTATAACTGGTGCTCTCCGGACAACTCGCTTCTCGCACGACAATCCACGGGCTTCCTCGTGCGATTCCACGCTCGTCTTACGGAACCACACACTTACAGTGGCCAACCCTAACACAGCAGGTGTGATATGTGGGAACAGACATGTGTTACATTTGTTCACAATAACTATTTTGTTGCTCTGAAATTGCATGACAATTCTACTGTTCACGACAAAAACATGCTGTGTGGTATTGTTTCTAGAGGTACATTTTCATTATTCTTGTCCATTTCAGCTACATTTCTGTCCAGTCGTAGCTGGCAGGGATTGGAGCAGAAGGTGGGAGAAACACCTGTGGTGAAAGCCGTAAAGGGAAGGAAAGGCATTGCTATTGCTTACGAAGAAGAGCCCTGTGACTGATTGGGACCAATAATCCTCACAGCGTTAAAACCAGCTCATTAAAAGCATAATAATATTTAAATTATAGTCTGTTGCTTCACAGATCCCAATGTCAATCAATCTGACTAATTAATCTGCCTTCTGGGCTCATTAACAAGCTTACAATTATGATTGCCTAACTAGGCTATGTCTGGTGCATTCGGCTAGTAATATCAGTATAACCTTTGTTAACTTCTACGCACAAATGGAGCCAGTTGGAAAGTACAAACTATTCTCCCTTCAGTTATGCACCTCAAGGACATGGATTTTAACGCACAAATCTATTGAGTGGTCACTGAGCATATTTATTTACAATTGCTACTATATTAAATCACAAGTTATGCTACACAAGTGAAATGCACATTTGTTTGTCTTGATTATCTATTTTTTAGACCATTTCTGTTGCGTAACTGTTCATTGAAATCTGTTTCTCACCATCAAATGTCCTCTGAATCCTGTACACATGCCAAAGGTAAACTGAAATTTAGAATCGTATATACCATGCCTAATGTTTAATTTGTTTAAAGAAAAATTAACAAAGACAGAAATGTTCCATTCAAGCAGATAGATATAATCAAAAACATACAACGGCATATTTTTTTTCCAAAAATAATAATACTTTTGGTTAACACTTAACAATATACAAGTAAGTATATTTCCCCGGTGAAGTAATGTCCAAAATCGGAATGAACGTGCACTTTATATAAGAGTACCAAAATAAGTTATATTCATTCCACAGTTCATTAAAGCTGTTCTGTTTTAGTACTTGTTTTATAGCATTTCCATGGAATCACATTATATATTTTTCATCTGAACTTCTTCCACAAAGGATGCTGGGAATATGCCAATTTTTTGCTTGCACTCTCCCTCAAACCAGTCTTCGTTTACTAAAAAAAAAAAATTGGTAATTCAATTTAGTTCTTCACACAACATAGATAATAATATACCTCTAATGCCATTTACATTTAAAATTGTACCTTTAGAGAGCAGTAGGATGGTATCTCCTTGATCGAACTCAAGGTCCTCTGGGTTTGAAGAGACATAGGAATGAAGAGCCACCAAGTGAGCATGGTTTTGCATCTGCTCACTTGTGTCCTATAAAGTAAATGGCATGAAATTAGGAACCAACACCTTACCTTTGATGACTGTTTATTTGGGTCACAAAGTTTTGGTTTTGACAGTTTAATGTCCCCTAGCCTAGTGCTGATATACTGTATATCAGTGTGTGAATATTGTATAATCACATTACCGGTTTCATTTCACACCACAGTGTTAGACGACCATGGCGGACACAGCTCCAAACGTCCTCAATCTTTGTGTTTTGATCAATCATAATTCTACCAGAATCCTTCGGGGAATAGCTTAAGAGAAACGTTAAAAAGTCATACAAATTCCGAGCTCGTGTTTTATAAAAGTAATGAATGTTGTGACTAAAAGACTTCCATACCTCAAGGTGATAGATGTAGCAGGTAGGGCCAGTTTGTCACTTATTATCTTAAGAATGGTTATGTATGGAGATCCAGGTTCCATGGAGACCGCAAAGGTGTACACATAGTGCACTTTCACTATGCACTGTGAAGAGTCTTCGCTCTGGCAGGACCAGGGGATGAAACACAAGTATTTTGTAAAACTAATAAACAATTGGTAATTACTTTGGATATGAATGTAAAGTAGTTATTATATATGTGTAACACCTCATTTGCTGTGTCCCTGGTTTTCTGTTTTTCAGGAACAAACGCTGTTGCAAAAACAACAACCAAAAGGAATATTGTTATTTGGATTAGGTTGCAGAATAGCGATAAATACAGTATATAGAAGTCCATCCTTTTCCACAACAGAACTTTACCAGATTTTCTCTTAGGTCTATTTGGTGGCTCTCGTTGAGGTGCTTCCGGGATGTTATCTATTTTTTTCTCATCCTACGGGGAAGCAATCAACCCACATCGAAGTCAGCCGCAATTGACTGGTAGATTTTTACTAGTGTGTTTACTGGTAGGTTGGCTAATGCCGTTTTGACGCACCTTTTCTTTCTTAGACGATAAGGTTATTTCCAAACGCTCCAGGTAATTATAAGGAACAAGGCCCCTCTAAAAATGAAAGATTCAAAAATAAAAAGGTATGTCCATAGCAAATGCCTTTGACTACAATGACTACATTACATCCAAATACATTTTCAAACGAGTTCTGTTTTTTGTTCTTCTAACTACGTAGATGTTGCTTGCCATGTCACATGAATTTCATTGTTCAGTATGATGCATGTCATTCGGTACATATGATAATAAAAAGACTTTGAGTTTGTGTGGGGTTCATGGGTTGCACTCGTACTCGTTCATTGAAGACGACTGACGCCCAGTTGTCGGTTCCTCTTTGCAGGACGAAGACGATGTTGCCAGGCACCACGGCTAGCTCGTCACTTGTCTCAGGGACAAACTCAAAGAGGACAGTATGAGGCTCGCCCTCCAGCGCCCTGTGGGGTAAAAAACATGTAAACTAGCCCCACCGTGTCGCCTACAATTACCCTAGAATCTAAATTAACTCTTCACCTCATAACTTCAGGAGCTTTTGGTGTGCTTGGGACATCTTCAACCTGTTCTCCCCCGGGAATAAGAGCACATCCCATTATGCAAGTTACTTACTAATTGTTTATTATAACTCTTGATAGTTCGTTATTAAGTTATTGAGGGCAATTGAACCCGATGACTGACCTGTGGCTGTAAAGGGGCAAAGCCGGAAAACTCATCCTTGTCAACGATGGAGGCAACAACCTGATGGAGGATAAAACAGGTTAATATGAAACAAAACGTAAGATGTCACTCATTGCCCCAAATACATATCTGAAAGGATAGTTTACTTTCAGATGGATGCAATACCTTCGCCTTGCCCAGGTAGTCCTTCTTTTCCAGTTCAGCCACATAGTTTTTGTTTGGCTTGAACAGCACTTTTCCAGGAACCTCAACTGGTTTAAACAGCTTCTGCTTCTGTAGGAGTTACAAAGAATTGACATCACTGACTTCGTTGAACACTCGGATATTGTGAAAAAGAACCCCAAATCCATGCTAGCACCTCGCACCATGCTAAAAAAGAATCATCTTCCATACATCTGTTAAAAACATTTTCTTTAAAAAAATGTATATTCAAAGTTAGTTAGATACATACACACATTGAAAATGGGGGCACTGGAAACAACATTCCAACTGCGCCATGTGCTAAGACACATCTTCTTTTGAAAACATTTATATCTATTGTAACGAGAAAACGCAAGTCCACCAGACTGCATCACTTCCTGTGGACAATCGGCTCGAACACGAAAAGAGAGGGTTTATATGCAATGGCTAAAATTATATTCTTATATTAAGAAGAGAGATACATACCAGATTGTTTTTAAAATGAACGTTGAGGCTAATACAATAAAAATAAAATGTATATAAACCTGTGTACCTGGTATGATTACTAATCCACCATAGATGCAGTTTTTGACAGAAAGAACAATGTAAAACAAGGTGTCCACGGTTTGGGTCACTTACCAGGATACACTCCAGGGCTTTGTCAATAAGGCTGAGTTTGGGCTCAGTTCTCAGGTTCAGGGCAGTCAAAAGATGCTCCTTGGCTTTCTCCCACAGACCCAGCTGAGCCTGGACCAGCGCCATGTTGTGAAGTACCTGTGGGAGAGATACAATTTAGAACAAAAGTACTGTTTGCAACACTGTAGCTAACCCCTACTTTCTGCTAAGCTTGGCTACCTGACTACACTTACATCTTCCCTACCTGGACTTACCTCACAAGCATATAATTTGTATCTCAGTCCAAGAGGTTTGTAGTCAATTAGCTGGTTTCCTCGCAACTCCCTGAAGGCATTTTGGAAATCTGCAAAAGCCTCCTCGAACCTGCAACCAAAGTGATGAGTTATCCTAGTAATTTACTTTCCTGCTGAAAACATGATACAATATATTGTATGTTAAGACATTTATTATTCATAGTGATTATTATACATTTATAAGGACAATGCAAAAATGTTACAGTCTACATTCAAAATGTTAATACTTTACATTCCTCATCTCCAGCAACACTTTAATGTCAAAATGGTGGCTTTCCATTTTCTGGTAAAGAATTCTTACATTAGCATTAGGCTTGATGCCATCTTTAAGCCACCTTAATAAGTTGCGTAGTGTTGGCACGCAACATTACCTACTGTAGATAGATATCGTTTATGTTTTTGTACTGTTTCTGGAGTCAATGGAAACACTTACAATAATCGGGTGTGTATCCACTATAATTCACTGTGTGCAGGATGGGGTGAATTAAGAAATGTTGGCCTACACACAGTTGGTCAATATCATATGATACACACCAGATGATGTCAGAGGATATCATTGGATCAACATGTCATATGTTATTGCAATACAGAAAGGTGCCTTTTCACCCATTTGTTGGGGGTGGTGCTGGAGATAATACATTGATAAACGATGGGTGAACATTTCAAATCGCCCTTTTAGCCCACGATTAGACGCTATTGTCTGGTCAGTTTAATGCATTTAATCATCTATTTCCAATATGATAGATTTGTCCTGCCTCTCTTTCTTGTAGAATGTCAACCCCCTTTGAAAGAACGCAACTGCCAAATGTTGATCTTTTCCGATGCTGCCGTCGAAAGCCTGTATAATATATTAGGAGAAAAAAAACTCTGTGACTTCCCCATGAATTAAATAAAACCACAAGAACCGTATACCCGAATTTGATACTTCCCCTTTTTTGTGACTTGCAATTTTAAAGTGGAAACATTAAATCCGACAGTGATACAAATTCAGTCTATTATTTATTTAGTAAAACAACCATTATAACTCTCAGGAAATAATTTGGTGACAAACGTTATACAGTACCTTCTCAGCTGCGTCCAGGTCCTTATTGATCAAATGAATACAGCCAATGTTGAAGAATATTTTGGAGTTCTTTTCCTGGATGTCAATAAATATCTCGAGGGCAGCGGTAGGGTCTCCCTGTTCAAAACAGGCCACCGACTCGTCCCACTGTTTGAGAGTGTTCACAAAGGACATGGCTCCAAATCAGAGAGAATGCACTAAGCGTCAGGGACATGGAGAGAGAACAGTGATACCACTCAACTGACACACATTACTTTTACCGAGGTAGGAAGGAAGTGTGGTGATGACACAGCTATGCCACTGAGAACAGCAGTGAGTTTTTTTGTAGTTTCTTTCTAGGGCATCTGCTCTTCCTGCCTATTTATTTTGATCGTTATATATTATTCCATCACATTTTTGACTGCAAGCCATAGATTTCAGAATCCCATCGTTACATATTGATCAAACTAGACTTCCTCTAAAACAATGACAACAATTGCATCCATTTTTATATCCCCTTTTCTTAACTGGTCAATTTTGTTTCGTTCCAACCGAATGGGCCAAAAGAAATGCACTACACCCAACGTATAATCGATTATAGCATTTTCCCAATTAATTGTTAATTCTTATAAGATTTACCAGATAAAATACTAAGTCAAGACATACTAGAAATAAACCAAATATCGATCAGGCTGCACAATATTTCAGTAGGTCATCTGAAAAGTCTGCTAATCTTTGATAAACTTGAATGGCAAGTTCATTTAAGACCCCAATTAGAGTCCATAGAGGCATTTGTTAAATAGACAAAATAAAAGCTCAATATAATTATCAGTTCTGCTAAATCACAAATTTTAAGACCAGTTATAATGCCTGTAGGCTTAATTGGCTAAGCTTAATTGATTGCTAGTCATTGTAGTTATCACACACACACACACACACACACACACAGTGTTGACAGTACTTTACTAAGGACAGAGGTCAGTTCGGAGCAGATGAGAAGTACTCTTACCCTCTCCCAGACTTCAATAATAACTACCTGTAAGACTAGTTGTTCGTGTAGGATACTAAATAAGATAAACCCGTGCATTAACACTTTAATTAGCAGTTGCCGCAGCATACATTACTATATGTTTATGTATGTATGTAAGACATATGCACACAAAACATACCGACCACTGTAAATGTGTCCTGGTAAAGGTTAAGTTGTAACACATTCCCTTTTACTAGTCTGGACCACTCGGCCACTGCAGAAAAGTGCACCTTAGAGAAGTAGACGTCTGGGCAGTCAGATATCTATGGTCTGAACACATGGTATTTCCTGCCACACAGTGTGGGAGTGAATGCAGTCCGATGGGAACAAACCGAGAGGAGGAGTACCTCTGGCAACTAGCATACTGCTAGCATACGGCTAGCCAGCGAGATGCTAACATGGCTGCGCGAGTATTCAGAATAGGTAGCATGCTAGCTGGCTAAACCAGTTAAAGTAATCAGAACAAAACAAAAGTAAAGATCTAACGTCGCTATATATACATAGAACAATGCAATGGCATAGCTAGGAGCAACGGGAAGTGGTGCGTTCATGCTAACGTGTCGTGTGTTTTCCAGCTAAACATGGACCTTGGATCGATGCTGTACAACAACTTAAAAGATGTAGCATGGAGCACAACGTCCTTACCCTTAGATCGACTTGTCAGTGTTTATAGGCTGCCGCAAATTGTCAAGTTGGATAGTGGTAAGTTAACTGTGGGGGCCAGTTCAATTAAGGCAACCTGCTAGTGAACTAATAACTTATTGTAACCTAGCTAGGTTAACTAAGGGGTATAGGTAGCTAGTTAGCATAGATGGCTAAGCTACCGTTAGCTAACGTTACCCCTGTCTGTGTTTACATTATCTAGCTACCGGTTTCTAGCAATTGTATGTCAACAGACACGTAACTGCTTTGCTTTTTAATTCAAATTGCCTAAATACTATTATTGCATACGTGTGATGACATATTTCTCAGTGTCTCATAGCGTAACTATGTTGGCTGTGTGTTATCATCAAGTTGAAGCTAAACAAGTTACAAGTTCAGTTGTGGAATGCAAAACATTGCATTATTGCACACCTCCTCAGACAGATTGCCTGATAAACATTGCATTATTGCACACCTCCTCAGACAGTTTGCCTGATAGTATCATTGATACAATGCATTCAAATAAGAAAACGGTAACTACACTCACTGTGATATGTATTGTGGCCAACCAGGTGGGTTACCAATATCAATATAGCTAAACACTAGAGCAAATGCTGAAAGATTCCCATGCAAGTGGGATTTGGTAAATGCCTTTACACTTTCAGCCACATTCCAGAAGTGCTGTCTCTAGTTAGCTGTATTATAAAAAGTGTTAATTACTTTGGTTTACAAAGTCTGCATCTAATACATAAAACGGATAGGCTAATCCTAACTAACTGTAAATCATGTAAAGTATGGTTGTTGATGGGACTGATAACCAAAGTTGTACTTTTCAATAATTGTGATTACTGAAGTGTTGTTGTTTGACATTCATCTCTTCTCTCCAGGTGAGTTAGTGGATGGCTTACGAGACAATGACTACCTCTTAATTCATTCCTGTCGGCAGTGGACTACTATCACTGCACACAGCTTGGAGGAGGGACATTATGTAATTGGACCCAAAATAGAGATCCCGGTACATTATGAAGGTGAGTCAAATGTGTTTCACAAAAAAGTAGTCCGCTGTTTCATTTTTATATCATTTCTTTGACTTGGTCGGTTCCATGTACTTTACAAAGTAAGTAACTGTAATCAGTAAACTACTGCTCACTCTACCATGGACTAGCTCTGGTCACTGGCCACTAGCATATCATTAAGCCATTTTGTTACACAAACAATGATTTGCGAACTCTTGCATGAACTTTTTATTCTGGAGTAAAGCTCACTTGATTTAGATGCATTACTGACAGATTTGTACAGTTTATTTTCTGGGATTAACAAGCTTTAAAATGTAGTTACAAAAACATTAAAGTTGATTAAAAAAACATGTACATCGATCTATAAAACCCCCAAATCCTATGCTAGCACAAACATATAGCACAAGCTACTGTTTGCTCAGAGGAACTTCCGCAGTCCAGTTTCACTGACCGTAAAAGCCTCTCTGGCTCAAATCATTGATTACTGAGATGGAACACCACATGCACAGCAGAGAGTCACTGATGGAAAATGGGCCAAACCGCACTTACTGATTTATGATCAATTTTCTCATCGCATGAGGAAGTGCGCTTAGACAGTGCACCAAACCGAATGTCTGATTCACGGAAACACTGAGCTTGGCCTGGTACTGTCAATTGAGCTTGGCCTGGTTCAGGCCGAAGCGGGGGACCTCAAATATCTATATTGTGAAGATACGGAGGGCTATCTGGTAAAATGTAACAAGGTTGCTTCTGACGGATTGTCTCCACCCTCTGCTTGTAGGTCAGTTTAAGCTCCTGGAGCAGGACAGAGATGTCAAGGAGCCTGTGCAGTATTTCCACAGCGTGGAGGAGGTGGCCAAGGCGTTCCCCGAAAGGGTTTATGTCATGGAGGAAATTACATTTAATGTGAAGGTAGGTTGCTATTGGTTGATAGTTAATCAGTGTTTTGCAGGACAGAACTGTAGTTGGGCAGACTGGGGTGTGGCTGTTATCTTACGATGTCATAAAACATGTTTTTTTTTACCTAGATTGAATTACTGTTTGACTGATTGTAATAATCTGTCATCAAGATAAATGGAGAAAGTAACCCTAAGACTGCATACACATAACAGTTTTCGGGGTGCTAAGGAATATTTGTGCCACAAAATGGTTATGTTTGTGATCTTCCTCCGACAGATGGCCTCTGGCGAATGCAACGAGGACACCGAGGTGTACAACATAACGCTAAACACCGGCGACGAGCTCACCCTGATGGGCCAGGCGGAGATCCTCTACGCCAAGACGTCCAAGGAGAAATCGCGCTTCAACGCCATTTTCAAGAAGATCGGCAAGCTCAACTCCATCAGCAAGATGGCGAGCCGCGGCAAGATGCCCTGCCTCATATGCATGAACCACCGGACCAACGAGAGCATCAGCCTGCCGTTTCAGTGCAAGGGCCGCTTCAGCACCTGCAGCCCCCTGGAGCTACAGATGCAGGAGGGCGAACACACGGTCCGCGACATCGTGGAGAAGACCCGGCTGCCCGTCAACGTGGCCGTGCCCGGCAGCCCGCCACGTAACCCGCACGATCTGCACCTGATCCGCGAGGGCCACCGCTACAAGTTCGTCAACGTCCAGACGAAGACCGTGGTGGTGGGCTGCGTGCTGCGCAGCGACAAGATCGTCCCGGTTCACTTCCCGCTCCACATGGCCTCCATGACCAGGTTCATCATCCCAGAGGGGCTGCTGCAGAGTGAGCTCTGGCTGGACACAATGGTGCACCGCTGGTATATCTTCTGCCAGGAGCAGTTTGACATCGACGACTACTCCCGGGCCGTACGTGACGTCCGTACCGACTGGAACGACATGGACAGCAAAAGCCCCAAAAAATGCAGCAGCAGTGGTGGAGGTGTCAGCGGCGGTGTTGGGGGCGGCAGTAATGGCTGCCCCTCCCACATGCACCTGCCCAGCTCTCTCACCTACGCCCGTGACGAGCTCACCCAGTCCTTCCACCGGCTGTCAGTGTGCGTCTACGGCAACAACCTACACAGCAACAGTGAGGTGAACCTGCAGGGCTGTATGACCCTGTGCGGAGACTGGGCCCTCGTGCCACCGGAGGGCATACCGGCCGAAACGTCAGACGCCGATTACCTCTTGCCTGAGCTTTTGGAGAATATGAGCCAGCCGGTTCTGAAGTCCGACGTGCCGTATGAGGAACTGTGGCTGGACCACTTGAGAACCAGTCGCGGAGTTGGACACAGTGTCGGCGGTGAGGACCCAAGAGGAACCGGCAGTACCATCAGCACCTCCATGACGGTTCTGTCATACCCGGTCTCCGCTGGCCATGTGAGCCCAATCATTAGCTCTGAAATCTGCATACCTCCGCCCCCAGTCCCGCCCAAGTCTGAAGCTGTAAGTATTCATGAATATACACATAATATACATTACACTGTTAATAAAAAACAGTGCACACTAGTTTAATGTTAATTAAAGGTAATTAATCCCTTTAATATTCCAGTATTGATATCAAGTAAATTTGGTACAATTTGTTGTTGTTTCAGACAGTGTAACGCCTCGTAGAGAAGTTTGCTGTAGAGAAGTAGACAGTATACACACATACACACATACAAACATACACACACACACACATATATATATATATACATATATATTATATATATACATATATATACACACATACATATATATATACTTGTACTTCTGCATTTCCTAACACCCATTTTGCCCTAACACCAAAAACGGAACACATTTTGTCGCAACATTTTTAACGAAACAATATAACTGTAACTTATTTTGAAATGGGCAGTTTGTTTTAAACCTTCATACAGGACATAGCCTTAAGTTATTCCATCAGCAGAAGCAGTCTCCTGTGTCTAAACTGGGAACCCAAAACTCATTGTGCATCTGCTTAATTGAGAGATAAGATAGGGTTCTTTGTTCATGGTTACATTGCATCAGCAACCGGTTGCTTAATGTATGTTGTAAATCAGCTTCTCTATGTGGTATTGAGGTTCGTTGTCCAAGCATACATTCTAGTGTGAGTGAAGAGTCGTAGGGTAATGCTTATGGTTTATGACCTTGTTGTACATATATCTTTCAGAAAAATAAAGGGTATGTATAATTCAATTCTTGATTGTTAAATATGGACATTGACTTGGCACTTACACCAGCTAATGTCTGTGTTGGCTTTTTTTACTCTCTCGTTGACTGACACAAATAGCGTAGTTTAAAGGTAAACACAAAGCATAGAATTGACGCATTGACAGCTGTCGCGTGTTGGCGAAAAGAAAAAAAATTACTTAACCAGAAACCACCTGTCAAGCCGGTTTCCCAATACTTTTGGTGCACTTAAAGTGTTGTCAATCCAATATTTTAGAAATATATGCCTTTAAAAGAGAAAAACTACCATTACCTCAAACGTTTTGAGTCTTGAGTAAAAAACTAGCTGGCTGTTCTCGAGTTGTCGTATCTGAGAGATTTTTTTTTCTTCCAGGTGAAGGAAGAATGTCGTCTACTGAATGCACCTCCTATTCCCCCACGAAGTTCAAAACAGATGATGCCCTCCTCAATGGTATCCACGACAACGACAGGTGTGGCTAAGGCGCGGCAGAGCGGAACGCGCTCTCCAAGCCCCACCCTCTCCTATTACTCATCAGGACTGCACAGCATGTAAGAACCAAGGCTAATTTCCTCCCTCTTAATTGTTTTTGGTGCAAAACTATTTTCAGGTCTACTGGGCACAATCTTGAACATTGTGGAAAATGTATCCACCATCGACAGCACGGTTGACAATGGATACCATAGCGTAGGAATTGCTATTGAAAGTAAAACTTTCGTTTCAATGTAGACTTTTGTTTTGAAACTTTTGAAAGCATGCAGGGGCATGACAATATCCAATTTATTTACAAATCCGTCAAACAGTGTCATTAATTGACTAAATTGGAAAAAAAGAACTTGCTCCTCGTTAAAGTAACTCTGTGTGGTAATTTGCTTTGCTTGCAGCAGTGGAGGTGGAGGAGGAGAGAACGAAGAGACAGAGGTGGAGGAGCAGAACCATGTGTGCTACCCCTGCAAATGGGTCAAGGCCGACGAGGAGAGCCCGACCACGCCCCATCAGAGCCCGACCACGCCCCACCAGAGCCCGACCACGCCCCACCAGAGCCCGACCACGCCCCACCAGAGCCCGACCACGTCCCACCAGAGCCCGACCACGTCCCACCAGAGCCCGACCACGTCCCACCAGAGCCCGACCACGTCCCACCAGAGCCCGACCACGTCCCACCAGAGCCCGACCACGTCCCACCTGAGCCCGACCACGTCCCACCTGAGCCCGACCACGTCCCACCTGAGCCCGACCACGTCCCACCTGAGCCCGACCACGCCCCACCTGAGCCCGACCACGCCCCACCTGAGCCCGACCACGCCCCACCTGAGCCCGACCACGCCCCACCTGAGCCCGACCACGCCCCACCTGAGCCCGACCACGCCCCACCTGAGCCCGACCACGCCCCACCTGAGCCCGACCACGCCCCACCTGAGCCCGACCACGCCCCACCTGAGCCAGACCACGCCCCACCTGAGCCCGACCACGCCCCACCTGAGCCCGACCACGCCCCACCTGAGCCCGACCACGCCCCACCTGAGCCCGACCACGCCCCACCTGAGCCCGACCACGCCCCACCTGAGCCCGACCACGCCCCACCTGAGCCCGACCACGCCCCACCTGAGCCCGACCACGCCCCACCTGAGCCCGACATTCCAAGTCGTGTCCTCCTGCCTATCTAGACTGTCTTGGCCTAACGACTTCTGCCAAGGGGATTCCCGGGGCACGGAGGAGTTCCAGTCCGTCCACTGTCGAAGTTATTACAGCTATCCCCGAAAAAGACAGACGGGCACGCCCAGGTCGCCCTGCACATCTAGCCTTTGTGACTTTGACGGAAAAGAGCAGACGATGCAGGGCAATGTCTCTGTCTGCCTCAAAGCCCACCCAGCCTCGTACACTAATCAGTTTTGCACCAAGTCGTCAAGCTACAGTACGGAAATGTACAGAGACAACACTATGGAAGAATGTAACACTAAACAAAGCCTGTCCTGCCCTATCTTGCCACCAAGGACACCCAAATCAAACGAGCCAAGTCAACGTTCAGGTACGGTCGAGTCTGCAGGTAAATGCGCTGGGCGGGACACCAAGTGCCTAGTCAGTCAACAACACAATCAGGTCACGATGACGGACATATTATCAATCTCCTGTCCCCCCCTACCGACCACGCCCCCCACTCCCGGGGGGGCGTGGCACCCGCCCACCAACCTCTCGGGACTGTCCATCGAAGAGGTGTCGAAATCACTGCGGTTCATCGGGCTCTCGGAGGACACCGTGTCTTTGTTTGTCGCGGAGAAAATCGACGGGAATCTACTCCTGCAGCTCACGGAGGAGATTCTGTCAGAGGACTTCAGGTTGAGCAAGCTCCAAGTGAAGAAACTCATGCAGTTCATCAATGGATGGAGGCCTAAAATATAGCTCAACCCTAATTAGAGTACTGACTTGCCAACAGTAATAACATGCAATGTGCTACAGTGGATGTAACCTTTTGCCTTCTGCTTTAAGCAGGTTCGTACTGAAACGCTATGCACAGCCAGAGGTTTCCTGGTGGTTCTGGCATACGTCACAACATGTATCTTAAACATTCTTAATTAAACAACTCTGTGCATTTTAGTTCTTGGGTAACATAACACTAGATTTGGACACGGTATATAACTTTAATGTATACGTGCAGTAACCCACACAAAACTGTATGTTTCCTTGTTCTATTAGTAAAGCATCACTCTGAGGTGCCTGTTATTTTAAGAGCTGGAACAACAAGTAAGGCAGCCAAAGTTCAACCCTGGAAATCCAGTCCAGTTCTGGAACTGTGTGACAGGGACGTGTTGTGTATTAACTCCTGTCATGTTGTGAATTTTCTGTTGATTCTCTTTGTCCTCTTTAGGGACATTTTTCGCTAACAACTCAGTTACCACCTGCTCTAACCCAAAGCCTTTCTACAAAAGTAATTTGAGGTTATTTATGAACACTTATTGCAGTCACAGCTGCCACAGCTGCTAAACCCAAGCAATGGGATTTGAAATTCATTTCTAACATTATGTGCTTGTTGCCTTAATGCTAAATTAATATGCAAGTAACAACAGCTGAACAATAACTAAAAAGCCTGTCTATGTACACTACAATTGAATGTATGCATAATAGTCAAAGCAGAAGTATTGGGGAGCAAACTAACAATTAGCAATATGTACCTTTTCTTTAAAAAGAGTGAAATGGGAAAACTTGATATATAAATGATAGTCTGATAGGATATGTTACATCTGTACATGATCAAAATGTTTTTTGATTCATTTAAACTAACTATGTCTCTTAATGCGCACATTCAGAAATACAGATTTGATCAGTTTTGAGACCAGACTAACAGGCCTATATATTACACTACATTTAGCTGTGGGTCATTGAAGAGGATACTAGAGTGGTCAGGTGGAAGTGTATTGTGTTCGACTAGCACTGATTGTCAGCTATGGAAAAATAAATCAGTTTGACTGTGTCCATTACCTTTCTACTCTGCAACATTGGTTAATGTTTCACCTCATTTAATATGCCTCAGGTTTCATTCTTCCCTGATGCGTTTTTGTATTTTGTAAATTACTGTAATTTCACACAAGTGGAAAAAGGGAGTGAGAGAAATGCAAAATGACCTGTAACACAGAACGACAAACTACAAACTGCTCAATGACAAATTTGTCATGGGAAAACTGACAATGATTAACGAACAACTTCTGTTATAATTGCAACTATATGCCTAATTTCTATGGTTGTGTATGGTCAATAAAAATGGACCCATTAATCTGTGTTATTGCTTGGCTGGTGTGTCAGGAGTGCAAATCTTACAGACAATGTAGTGCATTCAAAAACACTAAGAATAATGTACAACAATATAGAAATAGCAGTGTGTGTGTGTGTTTATTAGTTAACAATAAAAAAAAAGTCTGACAGGACAAAAGTTTAGTTCACCACATGTGTAATCCAAAAGGAACGTCTGCATAATACCGTGGAAAACCGATAAACCGTTTAAACACGGAAATGCATGCTTTGTTTTCTTGGGAATGTGTTCATTGTTCAATCACGGATATTTAACCTTTTTCTTGACTCAATCAATCATGACTGAATTCATAGCGACTTGGAGGGTGTTTCTTAGCGTGTGAGATTCGGACCCTCACACCTACACAGATTTAAATCCAGACCCGAACCCCCTCCCCAGGATATTGGGGTCCAGGTTCAGACCCAGGGCTCCCAGCCCACATAGACCCTCCCCAGGATATTTGGGTCCATGGCCTGGTCCAGCAGACAAGCCACCTGGCTCTCCACTGACAGGTCTTTAGGGCCCAGACGAGCGCGCACATTCTGCTCCTCACATCCCAACGCCACAGCCTGCATGTCTTTGAAGGCCGGGGTCTTCTCACAGCCCAGCTTCAGCTCCTCACTGGAACAAACGAGAGAGATTCACTACAGGATTTAAACACTGAAACTGCAATTAACGGAAAGGTGACTTCTGCTTTAGCTATTCGTGGAGTTCACGGCAAATTTGTCTCAGCAAATCAGAAAACAATGTGGACAACTTTTAAATATATATGCGAGATTGTGACCAGGTCAAATGTTTTCATTGACTTTACGTGCATGGGCAGTTGAACTACACACTTCTGACTTCTGATTAGAAATCCAACAATGTTACACTGAAATGGGGCAGTAGATATAGTTACTCTGTGGACACAGAACATCATATTATCCACTTCCCAGTGAGAAAATCATTACAGTTTACCTGGTTATGATGGCGGGGTTAACTCCTTCTAGTTTCCTTCGGGCAAAGTCGACTTTCTGCCGAGGGTACCAGTTGATTTCTTTGGTGTTCACACTCTCTGTCCACGTCCCTCCTTTCTTCAGCTGTTTCAGCTCAAAGTTCTGAGGGTTGGTATAGCCCAATTAATGATATCATGGACACGCACACATACCAGAACGCCTCTAGGTGCTGAGACCCGGACAACGCGTTACCTTCCAGTCCAGAGAGGGCTCCTTGACGAACACGTCCATGGTGTTGAGGAGGAGGTCCGGGTCGGCCCGGTAGGCCCGTAGGGAGCGTACCATCACACTCTGGATCAGGCCCGACTCCTTCATGGGCTGCATCAGATTCACAAACTGTCTCGTCAAGCGGAAAGGCATCAGCTCCGGTACAGGGAGGAACTGGGGGAAGGGAGCAACATTGTTTATTTGGTGGATTCATAGATTACGCATCACTATTTACCGGTTCAGATCTCCGGTCAACGCAAGGACAACACAACCAAGGAAGCCACCTGTGTCGCCGAACCAAAGGCGTGGCCAAAGTCGATGCCAATCATGCCACCGGTCTCCATGTCGACCATGAAGTTGGAGAGGTGGCGATCGCCAATGCCCAGGATCCAGTGGCTGATGCAGAGCAGGGCGTGGGAGCTGGTGAAGTGAGTGCGTAGTGAGAGGAAGGCCTCTGGGGTGGTGCTCATCTTGATGAATGCTCTCCTGGAAAGATGATCCAAAACAACAGGAATGCATCAAACCAACAGTTTGTAGGCAGTTAATCTTCCATTACGAGTACTCAAACATGGACCATCTCGAGGTACATCTGGAAAAGCTGATTCCTGTGAATATATAACAGCATGTATTACACACAAAATGAAACCCACCTCAGCAAATCGCCCGGGACGTGCTGTTCCACCTTCATGAAGTTACCAACAGCGTCATTGCGGTTTGCCCTCCTGTGACAGATGGCAAATCAGTGGAAATGGAACTGGCACGGTTGTCAAAAACCACAATTGCACAATAACGTAGATGCACAAAAACACAACAGCTATGAAGTCTTAATTTTTCCGACTTCGTTTATGTACCTGTATGCCTCTATGTACCGTCCGATTCCTGTTATTTCCTTCCCGGAGTTCTTGCATACTTTGCTGAGCCATATATCATACACGTCATTTGGTCTAGAGTTAAAAGGCAAAAACAACAAGACAGAAATGACCCAGATCTACTAAGATCAACCACATGTTGTTTGACTACACACTTGCATGTACGCACATGCAAGTGTGTAGATCTTTAGGGATGAAACCTCCTGTACCTCAGAAGCACCTGTAAGTCCTTCTCCTCTTCGGTTCTCGCACTGTAAAGCATGTCTTTCAGAGTACAGGTGTGCTCCATCCACTCAATCAGACCGATTCTGTCAGGAGAGGTCAAAGCCATAACAAAGAGCACAGGAGCTCACTGGAAACTGTCATATAAGCCATTGTATTTTCAAGCAATTATTATTTCCATGACTTGTGGTTAAATATTTCATGCTGGTGGCGGTTCCACTGTCTTGTTCCCCAGTGGCTTGATCTAATGAAACCCTATGAGATAACGAGCCTATGAGATACAACGAGCCTACGAGATATAACGAGCCTCTGAGATAACGAGCCTATGCGATATAACGAGCCTACGAGATATAACGAGCCTATGAGATAACAAGTTGTGCATTTGTTCTAATGAAACCATGTAAGTTAACGAGTTAAGACAACGAGTAGTTTAACTGATACCTGGTAGTGATTGGCACCACCTGGTAGGTGCGGAGCTGCATGCTGCTGTGGGCACAGGGCGCGTCCTGGACCAGGATGGTGTTCATGACGGAGAAGAGCTGTTCAATGCGCTGGTCCTGACGGAGGTCTTCTCCGCCCTTCACTAGGAATGGGTACTCCCGCTCGTCATCGCCGCGGACGACAAGGCGCTTGGGCCTTCGGATGGAGGTCATCACCTTGACCTAGGGTTCATACAGAAATAAAGCCACACACACACATATTTTACTGCGTTTCAGTTCCCTGGAATGCACTCTTAATGGCAAAAGTATCACACGTACCCTTTCATCAAATCCAGTCATTTTCGCATGGTACTCTGGCAATGGTTTGGATCTGCCATCATATTGCCCTAAGACAGGAAGTGGAGAAAAACATCACACACAGCGCAGGCAGTAAAGCAGCAGCACTTACCTGGAGTAATACTTTTCAGAAGCCAGCATGTTCACTTCCTAAATGCCTGTGCTAAGTATGCACATTTGGGACACCTGATACTTGACACCTCTACAGACCAGGTACTAGACACCTCTACAGACCAGGTACTAGACACCTCTACAGACCAGGTACTAGACACCTCTACAGACCAGGTACTAGACACCTCTACAGACCAGGTACTAGACACCTCTACAGACCAGGTACTAGACACCTCTACACACCTGATACTTGACACCTCTACAGACCTGGTACTAGACACCTCTACAGACCAGGTACTAGACACCTCTACAGACCTGGTACTTGACACCTCTACAGACCAGGTACTAGACACCTCTACAGACCAGGTACTAGACACCTCTACAGACCAGGTACTAGACACCTCTACAGACCAGGTACTAGACACCTCTACAGACCAGGTACTAGACACCTCTACAGACCAGCTACTAGACACCTCTACAGACCTGGTACTAGACACCTCTACAGACCAGGTACTAGACACCTCTACAGACCTGGTACTTGACACCTCTACAGACCTGGTACTTCCAGCTTGTTGTGGAGTGTGTCGGCTTTGAAGCTGCTCAGCCAGGGGGAGTACTCCTTCAGGTTCCCTGGCTCCTTCTCTGTTGAATTGGTCCGAAACTCCCGCATAGGAGAGATCAGGCCTACTTCCACCTGCTGCAGGAATTTCTTGTCTCTCTGCTTCTCAAACAGCTTGTCACCATTAGGGCCTAGAACCTTCTCGACCTCCTTGCCAAATTTCTTGTGTGAACCAAAATAAGACAGTAATGTAATGATTATATGACAACATCTTGTTATGACAACATAAAAAATATAATTATTACAATACTATATTTAATAAATATTTTTAAAAACATTAAAATTCAAACCTTTATAAACCTCTTGCGGAATGCTCCAATGCCTTCTGACTTGAGGTCGCAGATGGAGGCATGCATTTCTTTAAACATGTCCCTCATCCTTTTCTTGTCAAGGCTCTCCTTCTCACAGTGAGCCTTCACATCGTCCCACCAATCCTGACGATAAAATGACAAATGAATAAAGCACCGGCGACAGCAAACTGCTTGTACAACTGTATTAGCAATCAATCCAATGTTACCTTGAAAAGCATCTCAGGGTTTGTGAGCTGCTGGAGGGCACTGACAAAAACCTGCACAGAACCGTCCTTATCCAATAGGGACTGAAGCCTGGCCAACACACATAATACATAACATTCGTTAAACATAGCAAATATTTGAAACCAATTATTTATGCTCCATGCGTGTTTCAAAAAATTGGGGAACTTTTGATTAGCTGAGCAGAGAGTGGAACAGGCACCTGTCGACAAACTCCCGGTGTTTGTGTCCACTGGCCGAGTCCTCAAACTGGTAGCTCTCACTGCTGATCATGTATGGGTAGACCAATGCTTGGGGGTAGCATTCTGCAATCTGACCAATCACGTGTTGCACCGCTACCGCCTCGGGCTTGTCCAACAGGGCCATCATCTGACTGATCCAGCCAATCAGCAGCCAGCAGGGAACTGTCACGATCTGTCAATCAAAACATTCCGTTGTGAGGCCTTGTTACACAATGTGTTGCCATAGTAACGGGGTACTTTTTATAACCGTGTAGAGATGATGATGGACCTACATCCATGTTTGCTTTAATGTGTCATCCTCACTAATAATAACTAACATGTGATCATTTGTTTAGCACCCTTGACGTATATCCGCCCAACCCAGAGTTACTGCTCAGTTAAAGCATTAATTGCAGCTTTTTGCAGCAATTACAGCTGTGAATGATTTTGAATAAAATGTGTCCAAAACACACTTAGCACTGGATAGATCTTTTCTTATAGGCCCCAACCCCAGGCAGCACCATACCTCCTTGGCCATGAGGTCCAGAGTCTCAGCAGGGTAGAGCTCGATGATCTGCAGTATACGGGGGAACTTGAGCCGAGCCTCTTCAGAGTTCAGCTTCAGGGCTTTGAGCAGGCTCTCCACCACGTGAACAGGCAGGCTGGACAACTCAGGGAACTCACTAACTACAAGACAACATTTAGACAGACATGTTAGCGGTTAGAGCTTAAACAAGTCAGTAGCACAAACAGCAGTCGGACGACAACACATTGAGGCCGAGGTCTCATTTACAAGTGTGCCCTGGGAACATTAACTAAAAAATACAACAACAATTAAGGACAAATACAGACAATTAACAGATGTACTGACATACATATAAATCATCTCACCTGGTGGTCATAAACAAGTCACTAGCACAGACAGTAGTCAGATGACAACACTTTGACAGCAGTTACACTGTGGTGGTCATAAACAAGTCACTAGCATAGACAGTGGTCAGATGACAACACTTTGACAGCCGTTACACTGTGGTGGTCATAAACAAACTCTAAGCCAATGTGCTGACGAGACTCACTGTTATCGCTCCGCTCCTCTTCACGCAGTTTGTGATCACAGAAATTGGTGAGGGCCATGTAGGCATTGACGATGCCGCTGGTGTCTAAATGCTCCCGTGTGTAGGACTGGACCTCCTGATCCGCTCGCCTCACGGCACAGCAAAACATTTCTAGAGCTCGCATCTGCAGACCAGCCTCCACCTGAACAACAGTTGTTTTAGGGTTATATTTAACACGAGTGAAATTGGTGGATGGGAAGACTGAATGGACACAAATGGGACTAGAGCATGTTTTCACCAGATTCGTGTAACAAACAAAGCCCCATAATATAATACCTTCTGTTGACCAGGCATAGCGGAGCAGCCGGCCAGCTGCAAAACTCTGTCTGCCTTCTCTTTCCCGATGGTCTCTAGAACCGAGGGGTTCCTGCTCACGGCCAAGGCCATGATGTGGTGGGACGTTCCCAAGAGGATGCTCTGGTCTCTGAAAACATGGCCACTGTCACGCTGGCACTCTGCCTGAAGGTCATCTACAGAAGACAAAACCGAACGTAAGGGCAACACAACAGCACGGCACACACACACAAGTTGACTTGCATCATCGAGACAACTAAGATTGAACCCTTTTAACGCCCGCTTAAGAAACGCTGAATTAAAACATAGGCAAGCGATTAAAAGACGTTTGGTCTCCAATCAGCTACAGACTTCCACGCTGTCACAGGATGTTACCCAGTAGAGGGATGGCTTTCAACACGGCCCCAATCTGCTCCACAGGCCCCTGGGCCAGGCTGCGCTTGTGGCTGAAGCGGCTGAAGCTGTGGACCCAGCGTAGCAGCCAGCCTCGCTCCGTCTTCGCCTCCCGGTGGAGCTCCTTCAGTAGCTTTGTCGCCACAGGGAAGTTGCTCTGAAATGACAAGGCACCGTTTTACCACACGCCGTCTGATTCACCGGGGCCACGAATGAAACCGCAGGCCGACCGGAAGATGTGTCTCATTCATTCAAACACCTGACCTGTTTCCACGCACTGTTGGCCATGCACAGCTTCATGGTGAACTTGCAGCCCCTGACGACAGTGTCAAGGTCCGGGGCTTGGTCCTGTTCTGCCCCGTACACCTCCATGCTGTCACTAGGAGGCTGGCTGCGGAGCTTCTCACTGATCTTATCCAGGAAGAAACAACTGGAACACAGGGCAACATCATGTGGCATTTATGAGAAAACAAACCGAACAACCGGAGACGACACACAAGGAAAACTTCTTACCGAGATGTGATAATGTCATCCCACACGTTCATTGGATCCATTTTGGCGTCGGGGTAACGGTCGACCCACCGTCTAATGAGGTTCTTGAGGGAGTTAACAGAAACTGGAATAGAAAGACGAATTAAGACCATCTGTTCAGGATCATTTCCCACCAGTTTAAGATATTATAGGGAATTACCCCCAAAAAGCTGGGGTGCAAAAATGTTCAGCCCAGCTGGCAAATACTGGAGATCCAGGTTTCAAAGCCTAATAGGTCACAAAAGCTTAATAGCCAGATGGTGGGAGGAGGGCACTCACCTTCTCCAGTGATGTAATGAAGGAAGTCCTGGATCTCTGTCAATGCCTGCACAGACTGCAGGATGGTGAGTCGACTGCGGTTCAGCAGAGTGTCCACACTGGAATAGTTCTTCACCGTGTCAAAAGGGGGAAGACATGAGAGGGTGAGAGTTCATCTCCTAACAAGTGTACATGTCAAGGTCTGGCTAGATTAGAGGGTAACACGACAATTAGCTCTCTAATCTATATTCAAATGAGATCCCCTTCTTCAAAATTAACATTATCTTCCTAAATCGTTTGCTAACACACATTACTGTCGCAGTTCACTACTGAACCTCTCATTGGCAGTGTGTCTGTATGTCCGTGTGTGTGTCCTAGAAAACATACATAACGTTTTCCAGACATGTCCGGGTTGAGCAAGATAGCCAATATCCTAAAGTAGCTTCCTCCCTGTTAGGCCACTGACCTGCATGAAGACCTGCACACAGTTGTTGGTGTAGTATTTGGCACGGTCATAGTCCTCCTGTAAGATGTAGAGCAGGCTGAGTTCCTGGCAGTAGTGGGTCTCCAGTAGGACCTTGCGCTCCTCCACCTTCATGGCGCTGTCCACGAAGCTGAGTAGAGTCTGGTCCATCGCTCCCAGCTGCAGCTGTTTCACCATGCTACGCATCATGTATGGCAGGTAGGCTTCCTGTCAAAACACGCACAGGGACAATCCATTGTGAAATGGTCAAAAAGGTGACCTCTATTACATTGTTTTAATGAAGCGCGTCGGAGTAATGAACTGGGAAGGATGTGGACTCTACTAGTGCAGGATGTGGGCTCTACTAGTGCAGGATGTGGGCTCTACTAGTGCAGGATGTGGGCTCTACTAGTGCAGGATGTGGGCTCTACTAGTGCAGGATGTGGGCTCTACTAGTGCAGGATGTGGGCTCTACTAGTTCAGGATGTGGGCTCTACTAGTGCAGGATGTGGGCTCTACTAGTGCAGGATGTGGGCTCTACTAGTGCAGGATGTGGGCTCTACTAGTGCAGGATGTGGGCTCTACTAGTGCAGGATGTGGGCTCTACTAGTTCAGGATGTGGGCTCTACTAGTGCAGGATGTGGGCTCTACTAGTGCAGGATGTGGGCTCTACTAGTGCAGGATGTGGGCTCTACTAGTTCAGGATGTGGGCTCTACTAGTGCAGGATGTGGGTTCCATTTGGTCAAGATGCGGGCTCCATTTGGGCAAGACGCGGGCTCCATTTGGGCAAGACGCGGGCTCCATTTGGGCAAGACGCGGGCTCCATTTGGGCAAGACGCGGGCTCCATTTGGGCAAGACGCAGGCTCCATTTGGGCAAGACGCGGGCTCCATTTGGACAAGACGCGGGCACCCCGGCAGCACTGGGTTTACCTGGTAGAAAGGTTGGTCCCACATCTTGTCCAGGTTGGGCGGCTGAGTCTCGTCAATGTTGACAGTGGCGCAGTACTGCAGGGACTTCCACTCTGTCAGGTTGCTGTAGGCCTCCATTGCCGCCATTTCCCAGAAGTCCTTCTCCGTATCCGTGGGTTCTCCGTCGCTCCACTGCTCGGTGTTAAGAGCCTGCCAAAACATATCTGTGTCATTAGGCGTCCCAGTGAGAAAAACACTTCCGAAACCCCTTGGGTGTCAGCCTGCTGTGACTGAGGACTTAATCACAATTCCATGAGAGAATTGACATTGATCCTAAGGGAATACCTCATTGTAGAGCTTCACTGCCTCTGCATAGTCGCTGGTGGATTCAGCTTGCAGAGCGTTGTATGTGATGGACTTGGTCCCAATCTTACCACCAAAGATGCCCCGGACTACATCATAATCGCCTAAAGACCTGTAAAGTCTGGAGGACAGGAAGAGAAAAGCAGGAAGAGAAAATCAGGAACAAATCATCATTCAGTAACACAATTTCATTCAAATCAAATATATATTAAATACTGTATTGTTATTGGATGGGTTTTTTAGCACATAACATTTATAAAATATAAAAACATCAACAAATCCTAAGACTACAATAGTTTCGATTACAAGACCATATCAGGCTAAAATCGCCTACTTTGCCAGGTGGATCCATTTCTCTGTGTCTGGGGGCACTTCTTTCCGTGTGCCACGGGCACGTTTGGCTGGGGGTTCCTGGGGACTGGAGTCCAGGAGCAGACCCTCCTCCAGAAGCAGGATGCCTGTGGGCTGCTGGAGGCTGGCCAGGCTGCTGGAGCTCACTGCTGCAGGCTGGATGCGAAGCAGCTCCTTGTGATGGCAGCTCATGTCCTGCCAACACACACAGCAACATGCTTACCGGGGATTTCTGGGAATCTGAAGACCGCAATAAATAAATGATACATTTATATAAATGTTTATTGAAGAAAATAAATGTTTACTGCTACGTTGTGTGTATATCAATATAACTGCAAATTACATACAGACCTACAGCATGTATATTGCATCAATCCAAGCCACATTTGACTAAATACAATAACAGCCACACAATAACTGATCAAACATAACTGACCCATTGCTTCGATCTACTGAATTAAAAGTTCCCAACCTGTACACAGGCAACAAATGGAGGGAAATAAAGTGTACTCCGACACAGAAACATGTTCATATCCCCTAGCAGCTCCTCGTGGATCTTCTTCCTCTCCTCGATCGACCTCTGACCTTTAATTTCATGCAGGATGCCGGCAAACAGAGAGCTGAACAACTGCTTGGCCATAGTGGGATCTCTCTAAGGGAAGTTGAATGAAACACTATTGTCGGTGATCATAATAATATCTTTTAGCTGCTTTTTTCATTATTTAATATTATTCAACACAACTCTCAAACCCCAGCTGACATGTATTTTGTCCCACAACACAGAACATTGAGGACAATGTATGTAAATTGAAGTTGAATAAGCAGGACTTGGATGAGGGCATCCGGAGGAGGGACACACCTGTGCCAGAGCCTGCAGGGGGGCGATGAGGCTGCTGTACTGGATTTGGATGTCAGGCAGGTCACCTGATCTGTAGCTGCGATACAAAGTCACCTGGGACTCTTTCCTTAGCCTCTGGTCCTCCATCTTGCCCTGGGTAGACCAATAAGTAGGCCAGTGTAAGACAAGTGACACATAACCTCATCAGACGGGCTTTCCTGACACTTGCCTTCTCCTGTCTCTGGTGGCGGATTTCCTTCTTGGCGAAGCCCATACTGACTTTCTGTTGGTCCTTAAGGAAGCGCCGCTTCAGTCTCAGGATGTCGGCGCGTTGCTCGCTCTGGGCTGTTAAAGAAAAACAGACCGAAAAAAAATTCACTTGAAGGGCAAAAAAGGAGTCGTTGTCTGCGTCAGGTTGGCCTACAGACAATATTTGGGCAACTAAAAAGAAACATGTTCAGGCCAGGTCCATGCGTTCATTATGTTTTTTACCCGTACTCAATCAGGTGAAAAGTCTAATGGCCCACTTACGTAATTCGGATTTACAACAACGACCAGGAAGTAACAAACTGTCTTGCTCAAGAACAGAAGGACAGGATGTTTATTTTTTTACTTTTGGGGCATTGAACCAGTTTTGGACCAGTAACCTTTTGTTAACTGGTGTTAGCGCTAGGCTATCCTGCTACTCCATTCTGACAAGCTTAGTGACACAAACTGAGACGTTTTGATTGTCCCACTGTTAAAATAAAGGAATCAATAAATGAATTATTTATTTTTGTGACTGGCCTTTGCTCCGGCTGTCGCCCTCATCAGTAGGTGCTGTGAGGCGTCTGGTACCAAAGCCTTCACCAGTGGTTCTCCAGGCAGCTGGTTTCTTCTTGTCAAAAACCAGTAAAGACGACGCAGACTCTAAGGATGGAGAGTACTCAGCCAGGGTATCCACACTGCTACCGGTCAACCAGTTATAAGCAGAGCGCCGGCCTGAATAAAATGGAAAAATAAAATAAACAGAGAACACAAGAAAGAATACATGTTGCATGTACACACTAAATTCTATTAAAGAGTCAACAGTCATAAATGGATAACAATTAGTTGTGGCTATTTATTTATAATAAACTCAAACCCATAACAACCACACAACAGGTCTGAGATTCCACAGCATTGAACGGATACACGTACCTGCAGCCTGAGTCTGGCTGAATTCCAGGGAAGCTTGTGTGGCTCGTAGCTGGTTCCTCACAGACACCGTTTGAGAAGTTGAGCTCTCTGGAACCTGTGTGGGACCCTGAGTCTCCACAAACATCGGAGTCAGGACTGTACTCCTCAGACGCCAGTTGGAATCGATCACACAGTCCTTCAATGCAGAGTCATACGGAGCGGAATCAGGAAACATTACAGCTGCGGTCATAAGGATTTCTCAAAGTAGATACTTCAAAATAGAGGTCAAGTGTCTTGTGACCATATGCCGTCATATTCCTTTGCAATATTATTCATGTGGAATTGAAATTCACATCTAATGGTCACAATGTTTTCTTAAGGGAGATGTGTCCAAAGATGCATTTGAACGTTTCATATCTGGAATAATAATTGCATTTCAACTGTGGCCTCTCCTCTAACCTGAAACTTGCACTCGGACAGCGGGTACTCAAACATGCAGCGTGTGTAGTCAGGACTCTGGCTGGTCATCTCCAACAGCAGGTTGGTCGCCAGACTGAGGAACTGTTCCTCGATTTGGCTCGAGTACAAAGAGTGTAGCAGGACCTGCATGCGCTCCAGGGTGGATTTGGGCAGGCGCTTCTCGTGGCTCCAGAAGTTACACACATACAGCCTGTAAGAGAAAGACGAGATGCAGCCTGTAAGAGAAACATGAGATGCAGCCTGCAAAGAGAAAAATGAGATCCAGCCAGTACTTACTGTAGGCCCGGGTTTCTATCTGTGAGTTAGAACAGTACTTACTGTAGGCCCGGGTTTCTATCTGTGAGTTAGAACAGTACTTACTGTAGGCCTGGGTTTCTATCTGTGAGTCCCTGGAGTAGTGTGTCCTTTGCCGTGTTGAACACCTCCACGGAGACGCTCTCAGACTGACTCTCTGCATCACTGAAAACAAGTTATAAGAGCTGTAGTAAGGTGTAATGTTGAGTACTAATAGGAGTAAACCTGTAGTAAGGTGTGATGTTGAGTACTAATAGGAGTAAACCTGTAGTAAGGTGTGATGTTGAGTAGTAATAGGAGTAAACCTGTAGTAAGGTGTGATGTTGAGTACTAATAGGAGTAAACCTGTAGTAAGGTGTGATGTTGAGTACTAATAGGAGTAAACCTGTGGTAAGGTGTGATGTTGAGTACTAATAGGAGTAAACCTGTGGTAAGGTGTGATGTTGAGTACTAATAGGAGTAAACCTGTAGTAATGTGTGATGTTGAGTACTAATAGGAGTAAACCTGTAGTAATGTGTGATGTTGAGTACTAATAGGAGTAAACCTGTAGTAAGGTGGGATTTTGAGTACTAATAGGAGTAAACCTGTAGTAATGTGTGATGTTGAGTACTAATAGGAGTAAACCTGTAGTAATGTGTGATGTTGAGTACTAATAGGAGTAAACCTGTAGTATACTGTGACATTGAGGCTAATAGGAGTAAACCTGTAGTAAGGTGTGATGTTGAGTACTAATAGGAGTAAACCTGTAGTATACTTTGACATTGAGTACTAATATGAGTAAACCTGTAGTATACTGTGACACTGAGGCTAATAGGAGTAAACCTGTAGTATACTGTGACACTGAGGCTAATAGGAGTAAACCTGTAGTAAGGTGTGACACTGAGGCTAATAGGAGTAAACCTGTAGTAATGTGTGATGTTGAGTACTAATAGGAGTAAACCTGTAGTATACTGTGACATTGAGGCTAATAGGAGTAAACCTGTAGTAAGGTGTGATGTTGAGTACTAATAGGAGTAAACCTGTAGTGTACTTTGACATTGAGTACTAATAGGAGTAAACCTGTAGTATACTGTGACACTGAGGCTAATAGGAGTAAACCTGTAGTAAGGTGTGACACTGAGGCTAATAGGAGTAAACCTGTAGTAAGGTGTGACACTGAGGCTAATAGGAGTAAACCTGTAGTAAGGTGTGACACTGAGGCTAATAGGAGTAAACCTGTAGTAAGGTGTGACACTGAGGCTAATAGGAGTAAACCTGTAGTAAGGTGTGACACTGAGGCTAATAGGAGTAAGCGCCGTGTACCAACCCGTAGTTATCCTGAATCCACATCAGGATGTCATACATCCTCTCTCTGCAGGCTGGAGACGGGTGGACGATAAAGGCTGTGACAGGACCCAGGACCTCCTGGAGCTCCACTGGCTTCAGCCTGGCCAGGATCTTGTGGAGGATGTCTAGACACACTCTCTGTCTGGCCTCGTCTCTAGGTGAGGACAAACAATGTCACATGGTTTCTACCAGAGCGAACATGACACAGATGGAGTCTGTTTCTGGATCTCCCTGGAGGTGATCTTGCTTCTTAGCATGTGTGTGTGTGTGTGTGTGTGTGTGGAGGAGCTTGCTCACCTGTGGGCCATGATCTGGGTAAATCCCTTGGTATGAAGAAGCAGGTAGATGTCTGGGATGACCTCGGCTCGGCTGCACACACACTCCAGACAGTAGGTTTTCAACAGACCGTGCATCTTAGGCAGCAGGTAGAACACTGGGTTGGCAAACCTTATACAGACACACAGACACATACAGACACACACACCAGCTTTACAATTGTTTGTGTTTGTATATATTCTAAACTAGATAATTATACAAGTCAGTTGAAAACCAAAAAAATCTGCATTTACACTTAAATCCAAGTTTAGAAAATGGATGGACTTGGATTTGTGTTAGCTGATTTCGCCTAATGTTAACCAGTTATAAAGTTACATAGAAGATAAGAAAACTCACCGGTCCATAAAGGGAGGAAAGTGCTTGGAAACTTTGCTCAAGCAGGTGATGAATTTGTCATCCAGGTCTTTTTTCTTCAGATCTGTCAATTTATTTACAGTAAGACTGAGGAGTGCTGCATCAGGTTGCTGAAAGAAGAAATAAAACTAAATTATTAAAAAATAATGTCCTATCATTTCAGAATAGATTATCAAACAGAATGGAAACGTACACTGTCCCCTTCAGCCATATTCTTCAAGATGATGCCAATGATCTCAGCAGTTGCAGCGTAGACCTCTTTGTATCTGGTGAAGGCCAGGTTGTTGGTCAGGGCCTGGATATACCTGCAACACATTTAAATCAGGTTTACATGGGTCAGAATTCATCATACATGCAGTACAGCATCACTTTTATGTTAAGAGATGCAGATACCTGCCGTATATTACACGCACGCACACCTGCCGGGACATTACACCCACGCACACCTGCCGGACATTACACCCACGCACACCTGCCGGACATTACACCCCCGCACACCTGCCGGACATTACACCCACGCACACCTGCCGGGAAATTACACCCACGCACACCCGCCGGGACATTACACCCATGCAAACTGCCGGGACATTACACCCACGCACACCTGCCGGACATTACACCCACTCACACCTGCCGGGAAATTACACCCATGCAAACTGCCGGGACATTACACCCACGCACACCTGCAGCCCCTTACCTGTCATATTCTACACCACATGACCCATCATAGGCAGGGAGGCTGTTGGCCAGAACGATTCCCAACAGCTGCAGACCCACCGAGTTGTCTTTACTGTTGGGATCTGAGCCGCGGAACTGCTCGTAGATCAAGCTGAGAAACAAAGAAAGATTGATTTAAAGGGACGGTTCACTCTGTTTGAAGCGTTGTAAAAGATGTGGAGTGCAAAGCTGAAGGCTTGTAACCGGATCAGTCTTACTTGTAGGGCACATGCAGACAGTCCTTCCAGCACTCCACCACAGTGCGAATTATCTCCAGGTTGTGGCGAAAAACAGGTCTCTTCGGGTGGAAGCTGTTCTTCATCAGGAACTCCAACAGGCGATTGGCCAGGACTTCGTCTCTTGTGCTGCCCTGAAAGATATTATTTTGTAATGACTATATTGGAGAGACTGAATGCCCAACTAAAGTCAAAGCTAAGAGTTGTTTAGTGAAACGCTGCTCCTTTAAGATAAGGGGTGAAGATATAAAATGTTTCAGTACCTTGGGGGTGGCGTGGCCAATCCAGGAGAGGACCGTCACCACAATGTCCACCACCATAAAGTGGATCCCCTCACCCCCGTTGTTCCCAGAAACCACCAGCTGTAAGAGCGGTCCCAACCACAGCTTGGCATAAGGACGGAAGACCTGCAGAACAGAACCGATGACAGATGTCTAAGCCATCTTCACAAACATATCTACGTGCAGATGTGGGAGAAATACATTGTCGGCAGATTTTGGTTAGATGATGGATCGAACCTCCTCTCTGTTGATAATGAGCTTTGCGATGAAAAGCCTGATGTTTAATGGCGTGGATGGATTTCCCAGCTTTCCCTGCAGGAACTTCATCCACGGTGGAAGTTCACTGGGTACACTTCCCTGGATCATGAAGAAGACAAGACAAGTTGTATAGGGTCTCAATCCTAAAAACATTCCTCTCCAGAGCAGACTGATTTCAAATCCCACCCACAACCCCCATATCCAAACCCCACCCACAACCCCTATATCCAAATCCCACCCACAACCCCCATATCCAAACCCCACCCACAACCCCTATATCCAAATCCCACCCACAACCCCCTTTTCCAAATCCCACCCACAACCCCCATTTCCAAATCCCACCCACAACCCCCATTTCCAAATCCCACCCACAACCCCCATTTCCAAATCCCACCCACAACCCCCATTTCCAAATCCCACCCACAACCCCCATTTCCAAATCCCACCCACAACCCCTATATCCAAATCCCACCCACAACCCCCTTTTCCAAATCCCACCCACAACCCCTATATCCAAATCCCACCCACAACCCCCATTTCCAAATCCCACCCACAACCCCCATTTCCAAATCCCACCCACAACCCCCATTTCCAAATCCCACCCACAACCCCCATTTCCAAATCCCACCCACAACCCCTATATCCAAATCCCACCCACAACCCCCATTTCCAAATCCCACCCACAAACCCCTATATCCACCGTTGTGTAGTAATGGGACAGACCTCATCAACTCTGGGCGTGATGTTGTTCCTCTGCATGTGGCCCAACAAGGACGTCATGGTCGACATGCACTCATGTTGGTTCAGTTCATCCATCTCCAGGTCCACAGACTCCGGCTGAGCCGCAATGGTGTCTGCTTGCTCCTGAGGTAGTTCCAGAAACAGACATATTCCGAAAAGAATGACACACTGATGCCCTCTGGTACTCCAAAATGTGGTTCTAAAGGGACGTACTTTCGGTTCCTGTTAGGGCATTGTAAACATTGTGCTTCCCAAAGCATACGCCCAAATGAACACTGGTGCATGAGAAAAAGACAGCGGTCAAACTCACCCTCTTCCTGACAGTACGACTTTGCCCCACAGGGTTTTGGGAGTTATAGGAAAAGCTTTGGACTCCTGTTGAGAAGTCAAACTGACTCATTTCCTCACTTAAACTGCTGTCAGCCATGTAGGACTGTGAGGAGAGGTATGCAGGCTCTTCTGTGGGAACAAGGTATGAAGAAAACAAATAAATAAATGGAAGCAAATGGTACCTGCTTGTTCTCACTATGTTAGATGCAGACAGAGATTCAGATTCAACTGACCTCCGCTCTCCACATTCACTTCCTTCCGAATCATGAGGTATCTCTTCTTCCTCTCCATAGGAACCTACAGAGAAAATCATGAGGTCATTTCCAGATTATTCATATTACTCCAACCAAAATAATCAGTAGAGAAATAAAACAACATACCTCGATTTCAATAGGGAATCTGTATGTCCTTTGGGTATCAATGAGATTCTCGAAAATGAATTGATTCTGGGGAAGAATAACAGATAAGCATTGAATTAAAAACATATACGTGGTTGATATGTATTTTAAAATTTACTGGGATGTTGATAACAAGATGTTCTAGAAATAGAGAAAATAAACATCCATGTGAAAAAGTACATCCAGTGGAAAATGTTATTATAGATATGTTACCTTTACATCAAGACCTTTGAATGCTTGACACAGTCGATGCATCCCCCACAAAGCATTTTGATAGGATTGAGATCTGAGCCCTTTTTGAGCCATTATGTTGTAGTGCTGCTAGTATGTTTTAAATTATTGTCTTGTTGCAAGATAATATTTTTTTGACAAACGTTTCACAATCTCCAAAATAATTCTTGAACAACATATAATTCATGGTTGACTCAGTGATGGAATTTTGGTCTGCCCTGAGGCAGTAAAACAGCCCCAAACCATAATGCCACCGCCTCCATGCTTTCTGGTCGGTATGAGGCAGTGTTTGTATTTTATTTAGGTCTCTGTAATTGGTTAAACTTTATCCATAAATGTAGTTGGAATTTAAATAAGTAAAAATATTTTCCATTTTATGCGGTGTATTTTCGCTCACGTGATCGTAATAATAAAAAATAAAAACTGATCTTGGAGCAAGTAACTTTGTCTCACCTTCTCAGGTTTCTCTGTAAAGAGGAAGCCTTGGTAAAACTTTGTCTCGTTGAAGCTACAGCTGATGACTGCGATGGCACAGTTATACGCAGCACAGTGGTACTGTCTCCTGACCTCCAGGAGTTGAGACTCTCCCATCATGTTCTCAGTGAAGGCATCAAAGCACGACCTGCATTATTTTTGTTGATTTAATCACACCACAGATTACACCTGAATACATTAGCAGCCTACAATAGACATTTTCTGAAAAACTTGATAGATAACCATTTTAAGAGATGCAAATGTACTCAGTATTTCTTCCACAGAGTAATACATTTTCAATGGCTGGCTATTGGCATATTAATATTATGGATGTCACGTTTGAGGGGAGTGTGAGTGGACATACTTGATGAGAGTCTTTGACAGCTCATTGCCGTCTGTTTTGACTGCTAGGCCACAGTAGGCCTGGTTGATCTGGGAGTCTTTTGAATAAACCTCCTCTTTAGGCAGGTGTGAATAGAGCAACTCCATTAGTTTGTAGCAGCCGTTCTTATTGATCAACTGGGTCTCGAATGTGGATTCGTTGGACTGAAAAGGTCAGAAAAGATACAAAGTATTGTTAGAATTGTTGGTTTATTATTAATAATAATACATGACATTTTGAGCGCCTGTCAGGATACCCAAGGACACTGAACAATTGAATTCAAGCTGTAGACCAGGCTAAGCCGTGGGAAAAGCTAACCTAAACAAATCAGTCTTGAGACTGTTTTTAAAAATTATGATTAACGGATAAAAAAAAACTATGGTTTTCTGTTTAATTTATATAAAAGTCAAGGAGCCTATGACAACTTAGATATGGTGTTCAAAAACCAACCACATAGTTCTCTGTGCAACACACAATACAGCGCACAGCATACACAGCGCCATCAAAATAAAACTGCCATAACGAGGACGCCAAAATCCGACCTTGGTAAAGCGAGCGAGCAGCGCTACCATGACGTCAGAGACGCTGATGACGAAGAACTGGGCCAGGGCCTTGGGGCTGCAGTATGAGGCCAAGGTCAGCAAAACCCTCTCCAGCACGGCCTGTAGCATGGACGGTACGGGCATGTCCCCCTGCTGGATCATCTGGAAGACAGCACAGAGCAGCTCCACCTGCCGCTCAACACTAGACCTGCTCACAAGAAAACAGTTATAAATCCACATCGCCAGAAGCCGACCCGGACCAAACCCTGCTGGTGTGCTGGGTAACCTGCCTTCTGGCAATCTTTTGGAAACATGTCTGGAACAGATCCTCCATGATGTGTTTCGTGTCGCGGCACAGAACCCTGGCTATCAAGGTCAGCAGAAGAGGACTTTGGGATAGTTCTAGGGCATCCAAAAACTGAAAAGGAGTGACATGGGCCAACTTTATGATAATGTTTAAGACTAATTAAAAATATAATGTGGCAGATAAAAATAACATAAAAATGCTATGTGTGAACTTATGTGTGAAATTATACATCTCTGGTCTGGGATGGTTATCACAGTAGAGCCACATAATCAATCAGTTAGACTGTTATTTGTAAGATCTTAAAATATCTTAAAATATCTCCTCAAAGTAGGAGACACAGGGAAAGGAAAAAGTACATTAATTAAAATGTAGAGTAAAGAAAAAATGTCTTCCTATAATAAGTGATCCTTAAAAACACCAACAAAACAAACTTCACGGGGACTGGGGCACCTTTCGAAGACAGTCCATGTAGTTGTTGCGTTGTAACGAACCACAGGGGAACTCGTCTGACTGCATGGGGAAGTGGGACGCCACCAGGGCCTCCAGGGCCGTCTGTAGCTGGCCCAGGGGCTCCGGGGGCAGGGTGGTGAGGAACGGCAGCATGATCAGGGCCTGGCTCTGAGGAGGTTTAGGGGTTATGGGGTTCACAGATAATACTAGTTATCCATCAATATAGTTAACCTCACCGCACTAGAAGAGAACGAGGACATCCATTTCTAAGCTAACCACCCATGCTAACACGTACAGCTAATTATTACCATTTCTAACCTGACCACCCATGCTAACACAGACAGCTAATTATTAAAATTTCTAAGCTAACCACCCATGCTAACACAGACAGCTAATTATTAAAATTTCTAAGCTAACCACCCATGCTAACACAGACAGCTAATTATTAAAATTTCTAAGCTAACCACCCATGCTAACACAGACAGCTAATTATTACCATTTATAAGCTAACCACCCATGCTAACACAGACAGCTAATTATTACCATTTATAAGCTAACCACACATGCTAACACAGACAGCTAATTATTAAAATTTCTAAGCTAACCACCCATGCTAACACAGACAGCTAATTATTACCATTGTTTTTAGTCGCCCTACTACCATGTGTACGACGATGTCAGAAAGCATTTTACAATGAACTAATCAAGAGGAGGAATCGGTTGAAACCATCTCTTAATGCGTTACCTTGAGATTCAGTGGCAGGGCCATGTCAACGATGAGAGTAGTGAATGTGGTGAAGACCAGTTCAAACCCTTGGTGGCTTGCATTGGAGCACACAGACGAATCAATCTGCACATAGTTTGGTTAGCAGGATCCACAAGAACCATATGCCGGAATGACAAACGCAACATTACAAAGATATAGATATATATATATATCTATACCTTAATAAGCCAATATCTGGGACGATACTGCACCTGTAGAACCTTGGACAGCAGCGTAAGGGTGGAGGTTTTGCTCTCTGACGTAGAGGCGTTGGTTCCCCACCACGGCTTCAACAGCTCCCATTTCTGCAGCACCCGTTCCACCAGCCTGCTGCCCTGAGTCTTCCTCACCGAGCGCTCACGGAAACTGTGATCCAGCATTCCGTTCAACAGGACGCTCACCTATCACAACCAGCGCAAACACGGTTACGGACGCGGTTACAGACGCGGTTACGGACGCGGTTAGAGACGTGGTTACGGACCCGGACCCGGTTACGGACGCGGTTACAATGTTATCTTAACCATCATCCACCAGGACGGACCACAACTACTCACCATGCTGGGATTTCGCGTGGCCGCGTTCATGAGCAACGGCACCGTGGAGTCCAGGTTCCTGAGCAGCTCCGCATTGAGGGTCATCTGGAACAGGCTGTAGAAGTACTCCCCGTGGGAGAAGCTGAGGAAGTTCTGCTTGCGTCCACCCGTCAGAGGCACGGAGAGCATGATGGTGTTCAGGAGCAGGTCCACCAGCTGCTCACACTGACGGATTGACCAATAGGAGACCGGGTTAGAGCAGCCCAAATGAAGTGTCAAGACGACCTCAATGGGTCGAGACACACTGTGTGAGCAATCGCAAACTCCGTAACGCCACAGTCTACAAGATTGACGCTCTAAAAATACCTGGTACGTTGATATATTGTCAAATATATTATCATTTTTTTAAGTCTGCAATGCGAGCTGTCGTTTCGATGCCCGTGCCTCTGGCTGTGGCGCTGGCAGACCTCGGAAGACTTTCTGGCAATTAATCCATCGGAGAAACTGGAGTGGTACTGACCTGTCCACCCAGGGAGAAGGCCAGCTGCACCAACCCGTCAGCCAGCCTCCTGCTGCTCACGTCCATGGAAGGAAGGGCTTTCCTCTCCTCACCCGGGGCGATGCCTTGGTACACCGCCAGGAGGAGTTTGGACCCCAATGACCGTGCGTAGCTGGCATCCTTTAACACACCGCGGAGAGAGCACACATTAAAGACATTTGAACATGAGCGACGTTGGCAACACATTTGTCATTTAACGGCATCCTATATGACAAGAGCACAAGCGTGTCACTTTGGCAGCATTAGTTATTGATGAGACAGAGGAGAGAGAGAGAGAGAGCACCTGGCTGTGGAGAATGGAACTGAGGAAGCCGGCTTTGTGAATCTGTTTGCAAGCCGACAGAAGCATCTCCATCTTGGCATGGCTGGTGCGGGTGTCTGGATGGTAGAGGTCCACTTTACACATGTCCTCCACACTGACAACGACACAAACCCGTAATTAATCATCCCTCCCACGCTCATGCATGACTGAGAGCCCTGAACAACATTTTGATAGTAACTCCTGTGACGTTCTCAAGACCTTCTCAAAAGTGCTTTTTATAATCAACAGCTAGCTTGGGGTGTCTTGGGGAATTAGACTTTAGCCCCACAGCAGTTCTACTCCAACATGGACTGGATGCAGATCTGCCGATTGCCCCAGCAGTTAAACTATAAAACCGTGTAGAATATCAACTCTAATTGGGTGTAATGTAGGATGTGGGATATAAGTTCTGCCCTCTCCACAGAGTCAACCAATCACATGTGTATTTACCTAAACACCAATCCATAAACAGGACTGATAAGCGTCATTCGTACCTCTGCTGTGACACTCTCTCCCTGAGGCTGTCCTCTAGCTCGTCTCTGTAGGGAGAGACCAGCAGGGCCTTCAGCAGGGGAACACACACCTCTGGCAGGCTCTTCATCACCTCCAAGTCGGCCATGTTGAAACCCACAGATGAGGGCTCGCACACGGTCAGAGAGACCAGTTCTAGAAAGGCCGAGTCAAACAGGTCCTTCTCCAGTAGCTACGGACAGCAGAGTTAAAACAACCGGTCATCTAAATTAAGCACCGATAAATACCTAGAAAGGCACAAATATATACGGCACATAAGGCAGCCGTCACCTTCCAGAAGTCCTGTTGGCACTTGACGAGCACCACCGCAGCAAACTCCATGAGCCTCACAATGATTGTGCACTTGCGGTAATTGTACTGGTCTCTCTCTCTGGGACTGAAGAGGGAGTTCCTCAGGCCAACGCTGAAACAGGCTTCAGCTGCCTCCAGCTCCTGAACCGCAAGTTCAGTGAGGAAGAAGCCCAAGGCCTTCAGAAAACTCGACTTCTTCTCAGAGCCTGTTCGGATGAAATCAGAACAGTTCTTTCACCGAAATGCAATTGGAGCAAGCGGGTTCAAATCCCTGTTTATGTGCTGCATGAAGTTATTAGCCTGCTGAGCTCAAGTCTAGGCCGGGTCTCAGTCGGAGTGTACTGACCCAGGATCTGCTGGGGCTTGATGATGTGGAGGCCAATGAAGGTGTTGTAGCAGTCCAGGACTGCCAGGAGCTGGTCCAGCCACCGCAGCGTTGCCCTGACTGTGAAGGGGCAGTCCAGTTGCCTGAGGGTGGGCTGAGAGAGGAGCCCACCTCCCTCCAGCCTGGAGATGAGGAAGTCCACACCCTGCTTCTGCAACACCTCATCCAGCCACTGAGAGGGAGACCTCTTTCCTACAGATTAAGTGTCGTTAAAAAAGGAATAAGGCCGGTGCCAATGTGAAGTCGTTCCAGGTTCGGGGTGTTTCACACCTCGTCTGAAAGCCAATAAGGGCCAATATTTCCCTTTAAATATTAGTATTATTAACAGGAAATAAAAAAGAGATATTTTCAGACGATAGTTAAAGTGTGTAATTGTCTGATTCCCAGGACGTTCACCTGGTAGTAAGGGAACCAGCTCATAGAAGAGCTCCATGCACTTGTGACGGCATTCTGTCTGAGGTCGCCCACACTGCTCCAGAATCCACATGACCACATGGGACAAACACACCTGTTCATCCGGAGGAAAGCCCCTAGGGGGGGAAAAGAGATAACGTCAAAGTTTAAAAAACTAACGTTCCAAACGAAGTCTTAAACATCTGACACATGAGAGACCTAACCTTGGATTACGCCTCTTGGGGTTGGGCTTATTGAGATTTTCGGCCTTATGTTTGATGACCCTCTTCAGGTGGTCTATGGCACTTCCGCACTGCGTCAAGGTCCCTATGAAGAGAGAGAAGCATTATATTCACCAATATGGAGATACGTTTGCATATTCACCAATATGGAGATACGTTTGCATATTCACCAATATGGAGATTTGTTTGCATATTGCTGGATCTCTGTACCTCTGGCATAATGTTTTGTGCACCAGGCCATTAAGATCCACGGGTCACGGGATCAAGAAGCCACTCAACAAGAGAACACAGGAATTCAGTAATAAGTCCTACCCAACGACTTCTCGTCTGAATGGGCCAACGCCAGGCTTTCCACGAACACGACCAGTGCTTCAAACACAAACTGCTCCACCAGGGAATTCTCCTCTCTGCACGGACAGAGAAACACAAAAACAGGTTCCCGTTCGCGAGGTTTCACACATGCTACATCGCTCAGATATAAAAGGCCAGTTGAATGAACTGCTACAGAAGACCGTACCTGAATTCTCGATAGACACTGTTAAACGCCAGCGCCGCTCCGAGCCTCTTGAAGCCATTGGGATGCAAGGCCAGACTGTAGATGCGCTTAAACAGAGACTTGATGTTTGCCGGGCTCTTCTCCTGCTGCTTGGGGGTGGTTTGCTTAATGGACCACGTGACGAACTCGTGAACGCAGAGGCCGCAGAAGTCTCGGAGCGTGCTATCCACAGGGTCAATAACCCCGTCCTGAATCACAATGACACGGTCAGAAGGCTTTCATTACGGACGCTGTGGAGTAAGATGTTTAGGGTTCGCACGTCTGGTTGAAATGGAGTCTCTCTATTTTAGCGGCCGTCAAAAGCTTTGACGAAAGCTTTGGGGCCAATGTGTAAGCTTTAATTAATGACCAACAGTTAGTTATACAAGCAAGAACAGCAGGGTGGTCATCGTTAGTCTCTCTCTAGTTGCCAATTGTTTGTAACACATTGTTGGGAACCCAATATTTGGGACTTTGACTCACACACATCTAACTTACAACAAGATAAAAAACATTAGGGAAACAAATACCATAATCGCCTCCAAAACAGCAACTGTGTCCTGACTTTCAAATTTCTTGTTGTTGGTGAACCAATGAATAAGCTGCATCACCAGCGGTTGGAAAAGCTGCCTCGTCACCTAAAAACAAAAACATTCAGGATGAAACGCATGATTTCTTAATTGCATAAATGACCATAACAGGTTGTGGGTGGTCCGATCTGGTCCTACCTGGTCCACGTCACAGGCGAGTCTCAGCAGCACGGGAAACAGCCGCTTGTGGAGGTTGTACATGGCAGGAGTGCTCTTCTCCTTCTCCACTATCTGAGAGCCTTTACCCACCATGTACACAACCACGCTATGGAGCAACTCACAGGCTGCCACCTATACACAGGAAAACCGATATATCAGAAAAAAATATCGCCTTCCGTCTCATATTGTGGACTACAAATGTGAACGCGTGTAAACAGTTGTCTCACACTATTGGGACTATTAAAGCATTTAACATATTGATACTCATCTGCAAAGCTTGAAGGACCGTACTTTAGTTTGCCTGTCACTCGTAGACAGCGCCAGCTCGGTAATACGGGGCAGAAAAGGGTCGAGGTAGATGACTGGCTTCATGTCGGCAAAAGGCACGGCAAAGCTCAGCCTCTTCTCACAATCCCAGGCCACAAACTTCTTCATCATCTCCTCAGCAGAGGTCGCTGGGTGAAAGAATTAAACGTCAGTACATAGAGATATCTGGTGATTATGCCTAAATACACACACACGGTTCAGGTGAAGCGTTTTCATCTAGATCCTCACCAGTCACCAGATTCCTGTTCAGCTGCCCTCCTAAATGCCCCAGCAACCGCACCACCCTCTTCCTCACCATGGCAACAGGAGAAGCTTCCTCCTGAACAACAAAAACATTCCAGTCAACACATTATTGCTTCAGTTCCTTAAACCCACAAAGACAAATCTACAAGTGATTACCATGGCAACACTCCGGGATCTCTTCAGGAGCTTGGACATCAGTTTGCTGTATCCTTTCTCTTTTCCAGACGACAGCGGCGTCAGCTCCCAGTCGCTCTCATCTTTATCTAAAATCAGGACGACAACATGAATGGAGTTGTGGCATCGCCTACCAACAAGGACATGAGCTCAGAGACACGGAGGGAAGTAAACCAAAAGACATTTTACTATTTACTTTCTGGTCTCAACACAAGTGTGGATGGATGAGTGAGGGTGAAGGAGGTCACACAGACCTTCAGAGGCGGCCGTTTTCAGGTATCCATCGAGGTGGGGCAGGATTTCCCTGTAGTAGGGCTGCATGGTTTCATGGGGGATATGTGAAGACCAGGTCTCCAGAGCATCCAGTGCTGTGTTGGCCAGAGGTGCGTGACTAAGGCCCAGCTTCAGAGCAGCCTGGAACACACCAACCCAACAAAGCAATTACATCATCGTTGACCAATAATTACCAATGATTTAAACTGTGATTTAATTAAAAACTTTAGCTAATGTACATATTACTTGCACCAAGTCGAAATCTTTGAGGTAAACCAGAATGAAACAAGAGAGACTCCATTACCCACCTGAAGTGCTGGGATGTATGCCTTGATGTCCAGGGCAATGATGTCATGATGAAGTGAGAGGACAAAGGTCAAGCAAGAGGCCAGGAGCTCATCTTTGTACTGCTTCATTCGCACAGCCACCTAGGAATCGGACACACAGAGTAAACAGTTCCTCAATCTGACCACACACAGTAAACGGTTCCTCAATCTGACCACACACAGTAAACGGTTCCTCACTCTGACCACACACAGTAAACGGTTCCTCAATCTGACCACACACAGTAAACGGTTCCTCACTCTGACCACACACAGTAAACGGTTCCTCAATCTGACCACACACAGTAAACGGTTCCTCAATCTGACCACACACAGTAAACGGTTCCTCACTCTGACCACACACAGTAAACGGTTCCTCACTCTGACCACACACAGTAAACGGTTCCTCACTCTGACCACACACAGTAAACAGTTCCTCACTCTGACCACACACAGTAAACGGTTCCTCACTCTGACCACACACAGTAAACGGTTCCTCACTCTGACCACACACAGTAAACATTTCCTCACTCTGACCACACACAGTAAACGGTTCCTCACTCTGACCACACACAGTAAACATTTCCTCACTCTGACCACACACAGTAAACGGTTCCTCACTCTGACCACACACAGTAAACATTTCCTCACTCTGACCACACACAGTAAACAGTTCCTCACTCTGACCACACACAGTAAACGGTTCCTCACTCTGACCACACACAGTAAACGGTTCCTCACTCTGACCACACACAGTAAACAGTTCCTCACTCTGACCACACACAGTAAACAGTTCCTCACTCTGACCACACACAGTAAACGGTTCCTCACTCTGACCACACACAGTAAACGGTTCCTCAATCTGACCACACACAGTAAACGGTTCCTCACTCTGACCACACACAGTAAACGGTTCCTCACTCTGACCACACACAGTAAACGGTTCCTCACTCTGACCACACACAGTAAACGGTTCCTCACTCTGACCACACACAGTAAACGGTTCCTCACTCTGACCACACACAGTAAACAGTTCCTCACTCTGACCACACACAGTAAACGGTTCCTCACTCTGACCACACACAGTAAACGGTTCCTCACTCTGACCACACACAGTAAACATTTCCTCACTCTGACCACACACAGTAAACGGTTCCTCACTCTGACCACACACAGTAAACATTTCCTCACTCTGACCACACACAGTAAACGGTTCCTCACTCTGACCACACACAGTAAACATTTCCTCACTCTGACCACACACAGTAAACAGTTCCTCACTCTGACCACACACAGTAAACGGTTCCTCACTCTGACCACACACAGTAAACGGTTCCTCACTCTGACCACACACAGTAAACAGTTCCTCACTCTGACCACACACAGTAAACAGTTCCTCACTCTGACCACACACAGTAAACGGTTCCTCACTCTGACCACACACAGTAAACGGTTCCTCAATCTGACCACACACAGTAAACGGTTCCTCACTCTGACCACACACAGTAAACGGTTCCTCAATCTGACCACACACAGTAAACGGTTCCTCACTCTGACCACACACAGTAAACGGTTCCTCACTCTGACCACACACAGTAAACAGTTCCTCACTCTGACCACACACAGTAAACGGTTCCTCACTCTGACCACACACAGTAAACGGTTCCTCACTCTGACCACACACAGTAAACGGTTCCTCACTCTGACCACACACAGTAAACAGTTCCTCACTCTGACCACACACAGTAAACGGTTCACACTATACTGTACCTCTTTTCCAAACTTTGAGAAGAGCGCAAAGCAGACACCCCTCAGATAGTCTTTGTCTTCACTATGCAGGCTTCTGGGTCCAACATCCTAGCAGAGAAGAAACAACATAACATGTCTACATCATTGTGCTCTATATGAAATCCACCTTCATCCAATGTGATTTAAGACCGTGATAAAACACACACACAGCGAGAACTGAACGCAAACACCTGAGCCACGTTTTGGGATTCAATTATAATCATGGTTTACCTGAAAGTATTTGATTCTCTTGGCTACTTCCATGGAGACAGAGAGTAGCTTGTAGAATCCACTGACCAGGGGGGCTCTTATGGACTGGAGGATCAGTTCATGGCCCAGAGGATAAACCCACTGGCCAAAATACTCCAGACGCTTCTTTAGGAGTAATTCACTACCAGGACAGCAAGGTAGAAGATCATATTCCCACCGTTTTGCACAGCTCATCTGTCATAACACTCAGCTTGGATGCGCCCGATGGTTTAAGATGGATTTCATGGATTACCCAGAATGACCACAGTATGACCACAGAATGACATGACAGGTGACAGTAGCAACGACATGTCAGTGACAGGAGAGTCTGCTACAGGTTTGGGCCGTACGGCCTGCTTGGTTCTGTACCTGCAAAAGTCCACCAGGTTGATGAAGGCAGTGAAGTCTTTGGGTTTGTTGGGCAGGAGGTGAGCTGTTGGGTCAGAGGATGGAAGGACCATACCGCTGCCAAAATGGTCGTCCTGACCACAAGACACGACACAGACATCAGTGTGATTGGTAAACAAGTGTATGGCTTTACGTGACCACATGACACAACAAAACATCAGTGTGATAAATATGTCTGAGGTTACAACACATGATTTTAACGCTTGCCACATCTTTCCGAAAATATGCAAAGCCTGTAACACTTTCATTAGCAGTATTTTTATAATAATTAAATGGTCAATTTAAAAGTCATTATCTGAAGAATTGTCACCTTGTCGTCCGCGTTAACGTTCTGCACTGAGAGGTCCAGCTTCTCCACAATCCTCAGGATCGATTTCACCAGTTCGTCGTAAAGCAGGCGGCTCAAAGACCTCAATGTAGCGTTTTGGGTTTCAAAACCCCCATCAAGAAACCCAGTGTCCTGCAGTAGAGGACAATTTGAGTCATCGATGTCAACAAAACAACTAAAATCGACAAATAACATTAACAAATGTAGACGGAAGAACCTTCCTTTGCAAAACAGACCCGCATTCATTTTTTTCCATCTTTCAAATATTTGGGTGATGTTAGAACATCTCAATCAGGACCTGCTTTGAAGAGAGTCCTACCCGGTTTGACTCTCTTCAAACCGGGTAGGACTCTCTTCAAAGCAGGTCCTGCTTTGAAGAGAGTCCTACCCGGTTTGATAAAACTAACAGAAGATACCTTTAGATGGTCACAGTCCAAAAGACCCCTGAAAAGATCCAGGTAGTCAGAACACGAGGGAACCCTCCATTTCCCAGTGTGCATCTGCTTTTGGTTTGACCCGGCAGACGCCTCATCAGTCCTGGGGCCACTTTGACTGTTCTCGTCACCCTAACAGAATGAATGGAAACATGTACATGTTGCTAGTGACTAAAACATCCTTCCACAGACAACGTCCCAGGAGAAATTACTGATCATTGCCCAATTAGAAGGTGTCACGACAAGGTGCAAAAACACACTGGCTGAATTGAGCGGTTTTAAATATCCCCTTACCTCTGTTAAGACAACAGGTTTAGAACAGACACGAATCAAGCCCTGGTGCACTGAGAGGACAAATAGAACAACAAATCAGTCATACTGAATATTCCCATATATTTAACACTTTTATCAGACAGGTTATATAACCTTTCCCTCGTTATCTTGGACAGCAATTTAAACAATAGTGACCTAAGGTATTTCTAAAGTATCCATGAATGCTGCATAAGACCTTTACAGAACCAATGGGTGCTCAGACTTTGTGAACCCACGTCACTTACTACACATTGTTTGCCGGGGTTCCTTCAACTCACCCACAGAACTGATGAAGCTCCAGAACACGGGACCCTTGGATGCCATGACGACCAGCACCTTGATGATGGCACGTGTGCAGGTGGGCTGCATTCTCACGCTGTACTGAGGGAAGCTGTCAATCTGCACCACCAGGAGGCGCTCTAGCACAGGCGTGTATACCTCAGGCACCTGCAGGAACACCACAGAGAGCGACGTGCCGACAGTAAACCCGCGGAGGAAGACATGTTTCAAGCACAGGACAGGAAGGGGTTCACTTTGACTGGGTTCTGAGCTACCTTGTCTAGGTGGATGAGAACACTGGCGATGGAGTCCAAGAAGCTGGGGAGCTGGTAAACCTTGTCCTCCTCACCATCGGACTCTGTGAGGTACATCTGTTTGCAGCGCTGGATCAGTTCCGTGTACATCAGGTCCACATCTCCTGGGCAAACCACTTTACACGGCTGAAACAGTCACATTGACAGAAGTTTTAACTGAGCAATGACAACAAACAACCACGTACTGCAGTCAACAGTCTTGTCTGGAAACTGACATGCCATAATACCACAGTATCCTTCACCACAAACGAACGAATGTTTCCAGCATGACAAGCAGCAGAGAAAAAGAAACCCACCGCTGCAAAGAAGCCATAGCCTCGGATGGCAATGGAGAGCTCTTTGTAAGTGGAATCCATGGTCTTGATTATGGCACAGAACTTCTGCATGAAGAACTTGAGTTTGCCTTTGTGCTCCTCCACATTCTCCGCCACCAGGAAAGCAACCTGAAGTGACAAACCACTAGTTATTTCCTCAAGGAAGAGAAAAAACGCACAAAAACATACTATACTTCTCTTCTAGCACAATCTGTACTGGTTTTTTTTCAGAAAAGCTCATTTTTACAGACAAAGGATTTTGACCACATTCTATCTGTCAGGAGCTTTTGAAGCCCACCTGTTTGAGGAAGGACTCAAGAGCGTAGTAACTGGTCTTCTTCATCTCTTGGTTTATGTGTCCACACAGCTTGGCCATGGCGTCAAACAAGACTCTGTAGTTGTCAATTAGCAGGTGGTTGAATTGAGCTGCATGTTTCGCAAACAATCTCAGTCCAGCTGCAAAACATTTAAAGAAGGTGCTTATCATTTTATTTTTGACATAAGTTTCCTTACTCAATTTGAAAATGTATTTTAACGGCACTTGTGAATATTTTAACACATGGTTCCACACTCAGACGCAGGCCAAATGCACGACAAAAAAAGGCCAACCTGTGTCTTACCAAAGGTGACAGCATATCGACTCATCTCCATCTGCCAAAAAGAGAGAACATGAAATGGACTGCCCTATTGTTCACATTGGACACGTGACCTCTAGCCTACCACCTAGAAATAATGTCACCAACCTGAGGAGTGATTGTCTTCAGGGCATACTCAAATATTTCCTTTGATGTAGCTGGGTCTGTCAGGGGCAGAACATGTCAAATGAAATAAAAACCCACAAAGAATAGAGTGTAAACAAACGTGTCGTACGGGAACTATAATGACAGTTAGATGCTACAGATGATCCAACAAAAGTAAAATCAGGAAAAAACATTAACCGACCTTCTTCCACTGACTTGGTGAAATTAACCATAAGTGATGTGATTCCTCTCAAACATCCAGCGACAACCGTAAGCTTCGGCTCTTTGGTCGATGAAGTCATCTGAAATTATTTGAACGTTGAAGACAGAAAGTTACTAAATCCAAATCATAATACAAATGACATGTGAACAGGTCAAATTGGAATCCCACTGTAGACCTAATACGATACTGGGGAACACAGCTGTGTGTAGTTAATTATACCTGATGCCTCAGCTCTCCCAAATAAGCTCTGTACAGTTTATCGGAGTGGTTCACCATTTCACTAGGATGCACCTCGGCTAAAACTCCCAGAAGCTCATAGAGTTTTCCAAGAACTAATTCAAAAACAAAAAAGAAAATCAAAAGTCAGTAAATATTTTTAAAAGCAGGCACGTCAGTGTATTATTATACTGTACATATTTATGCAGAAAACAGACTGGTCGATATCTACGCCACTAGTGACAGTAAAAAAAGACTTCAAATTCAATTCAAAAAGACTTCAAACATGAAGGATGATAACTAGCAGAACTTTAAACATGGCCCCATTAAAAGTGCCCTTATTTAGAGGTGCCCTCATTAACATCCCACTGCCAAGACATTCATCCGAGATAAAACTATCACTCACCTGTGTCTGGTAATTTGTTTTTGTAGGAGAGCTCGCCATAGAACTTTTGGAATATGTCACTGCCTTTTAAGTCCTGTGCAATACTCGTGTCTTTAGTTAAATAGAGAACCTATGGAAGAGTTGTAAAACACGTTATCCCAAGTCGCTGTATGAATATTCATCATCACATCATCCATAACATTACGGTCAGAGTATTTACTTGTCTTGTTTCACCTGTATCAATGAAAACATTATCACAGTAAGGCATTTTAAATATATATTGACCTTGATCAGAAGATCCAATGCTGCCGCCTTGCATTTTGCTGCTTTGTCCTTTGTGTACACAGCCAAGCATGCGTCCTATTAGCAGAAGAGAAGACACACATTTAATGCTTGTGCCGGCGTGACTTTAGTAAATAAACAAATCAGATGTTAATTAATAACACACCTTGATGTCGATGGCGTACGTCTTCTCCCAACCCTTGAAGCTTGTAGAAATCCTTTGCAAGAAGTTGTCCAGTAGGCCAATGACTTCTACTCTTGTATCCCGAAGCTGCAGACGAATACAAAACAGTCGTCATTACAGGAAGGAAACCATTTCATTATCATTACTAAGGATTCTGTATGGTATGACACAAAAGAAATCAGAGGAGGAGTTCCATGGGGGTGACACCAACCCTGGAGACGCCACTGAGAATCTGTATAAACTTACCCATACGCCCTTACCCATACGCCCTTACTTATTACCTGACTACGTAGGGTAAACCAATTTGGATAACTAAAAGACTTCAATGTAATATGACCACAAACAAAGTGGAACTGGACTGTACATCTTAAATGATGCCAATGATTTGTGTTGTTCTCGTGATGAGAACTAACCTCCTCGCACGCCAGGGATTTCCGAAGAAATTTCAGTAATCCTTCTTCTTTGGAAAACAACAAGGATGTCTGTAAGGCTACAAGAGAAAACAAAATACTTAATTATTTATTGTACTCACTAGCATAAATATAAAACGTTTTCAAAACACAAATGAATAGGATCTTTTAGCATTATTTTGATAGATAGAATGCAGGCGTGATAGTTAAGCAACTGCAACACATACACTCGGGCCAGTATGACACATTGTTTCAGGTAATAGTGATGTAGGATCAGGTTATACATTAAGTTGGAGATGAATTTGGACAGATCCTACAGCTTATCCCTCGTTAACGCGTATGCACATTCAAGCATAGTTAAGTCTTGTTTATGCAAAAGGTCTAAGGCACACATACTAAAACCTGCCTACATGTTGGATAGGATGTGCACTTATCATGCATTGTTAACGAGGAACCTGCCTTACCCAGCTCATTCTCGCTGCTCGTTTGCATGCATTCTTGCCCCAAGTCACCGATAATATCATGACAATAAACAGCGGCATCTCTATTGTCACCCTCTGAGAGATAATCATGTAGTTTCAAAAGAAGCCCATGGATCCCTCCAACAACCTTAACTCTGTCGTCGGAGGACATGTTGGAAAGTCTATATTATCTTCAATATCACTACAACCTTACGCGCGCGACATAACATGCATCTCAAAAGTTGTTGTTGTTGACACGCCCACTGAAGGGGGTCATTCAAGATCACAAGGTTGCGATAATGTTACAAAAACCTCGAAATAAAAAACTGTCATATTTAGCTGATTCGATTTCATACATTTCAATACAACGTAAATTACGTGTAAGTTCAATTTCGTCGAATCGTGAAATTGCTTTTTAATTATAGGGCACTTGTGAATCAAAAGGGTACTTTATCAACGCAATCAAACGTAAATGAACACTGAAAGTATCCTGAATGTCTTCCAGTAATACTCTATAAACGAAGTCAACTATTTACAGCGCCCTCCAGCGGCGTGGAGTGTAAATACAACTATTAAATACAGTATTAATATACTGGTTGTTAAGTAATATGATCATTTCATGGGTACTTTTTATTAACTTAAAAAATGAACAGTAGCCCTAACAAACCAGTGGCTAGTTACCCCCTCGTTTCCTTGGGGTTATTGGTCAGCTGGGATTTCCTGTTCAAACCTGATTTAGCGGTCATCAGGTAATAATTTAGCTACATGCATTGACTGCGACTTCCTGGTGTGTAATAAACTGAACCGGGTGGTGGGATACCTTAGAAGTAATAAAAGTGATGAAATGCACAAACTCCCCAGATTCTTCTGAGACCGAGCTGGAGATAACATTTGATATGACACAATTTGGAAAAACAAAAACAGGGATTAAAAAATATAGTTGAAAAAACATTATAGAATTGTTCAGATGCTCACTCGACTAATCCCTTAAAAAACATTCTTCAGAAATGATATAGTATTTTGAGGATGAATGAACCATATAAAGGGATTACTTTATAAGGTTGGGTAAACAATTTATTCCAGGCTCCTTAACTGACTGTGGAGAAATACATGTACATTATTCAGCGATAAGAATTTTCCATCATTTCATGGGGTTTAAATGTGACATTCAGATCAGTCCTTGTTTGCATACATGACCAGTAAAACTGATAAATGATTCAAGTCAATACCCATACAGCAAGAAAAATAATGGAAGCTAAAACAACAAAAAAAATGACAAAATCTTTAAAGTAGATCCGACAGGTTACATGTGAGTCAAGCCACTTAACATTCGTCATAGTGGACTTTTGTGCTGCAGTAATTTGGTGAAGATAAAATAGAAACAATACGAACGAAGTGGGAAACATTTTGCATATTTCAAGGATAGTGTAGAAAAGAAGCCTATGTCTAATTGTATATAGCGTGTTTTTAAACAGTGAACAATAAAGCGAAACCAGTCTCACTGTATATCTATGCAACCTTGCAGTATCAGAATGTAGTTCATGCTTTAAATGAACAGCTTCAGCTAGTTTGCTACAGTAAACAGTGAATGTATTAAAATGTTAAATCACAGTTAATTGTTTTCTTTGAATTTTTTTTTTTATATACATCTGTTCTGTATTGAAAATACTACACAATATCCTCCAACATTTGACCATTGCCATGTTGCCATTCTTAAATTAGGAAAATATTGAAAATGATAAAAAATAGATCTGTTAATATTTTCTGAAAAGTACTCTTATTGTATTCAATATGCTAGGCAGGACAGTGCTAAATTATTATGTAATTGTCATACGAACTTAAAATGATTTATGTTTTATTTTTACTTCTGCACTGTTATGCACCTCGTCAATGTGCACCTACTTGGCAATAAAAGCCTTTTCTGATTCTGAAATTCCACTTCTACCCTGTGTTTCTTTTGTGGCTTGTTTAGAACAGGTCCCAGGTAAGATGGCAGCCAAAATTCTCCATTCTGATGTATTGAGGCTCTATGACATCAGCCGACTGTTCTATAGAGGCTCTATGACATCAGCCGACTGTTCTATAGAGGCTCTATGACATCAGCCGACTGTTCGATAGAGGCTCTATGACATCAGCCGACTGTTCTATAGAGGCTCTATGACATCAGCCGACTGTTCTATAGAGGCTCTATGACATCAGCCGACTGTTCTATAGAGGCTCTATGACATCAGCCGACTGTTCTATAGAGGCTCTATGACATCAGCCGACTGTTCTATAGAGGCTCTATTACATCATCCGACTGTTCTATAGAGGCTCAATGACATCAGCCGACTGTTCTATAGAGGCTCTATGACATCAGCCGACTGTTTTATAGAGGCTCTATGACATCAGCCGACTGTTCTATAGAGGCTCTATGACATCAGCCGACTGTTCTATAGAGGCTCTATGACATCAGCCGACTGTTCTATAGAGGCTCTATTACATCATCCGACTGTTCTATAGAGGCTCTATGACATCAGCCGACTGTTCGATAGAGGCTCTATGACATCAGCCGACTGTTCTATAGAGGCTCTATGACGTCAGCCGACTGTTCTATAGAGGCTCTATGACATCAGACGACTGTTCTATAGAGGCTCTATGACATCAGCCGACTGTTCTATAGAGGCTCTATGACATCAGCCGACTGTTCTATAAAGGCTCTATGACATCAGCCGACTGTTCTATAGAGGCTCTATTACATCACCCGACTGTTCTATAGAGGCTCTATGATATCAGCCGACTGTATGATAGAGGCTCTATGACATCAGCCGACTGTTCTATAGAGGCTCTATGACGTCAGCCGACTGTTCTATAGAGGCTCTATGACATCAGCCGACTGTTCTTTAGAGGCTCTATTACATCATCCGACTGTTCTATAGAGGCTCATTGACATCAGCCGACTGTTCTATAGAGGCTCTATGACATCAGCCGACTGTTTATAGAGGCTCTATGACATCAGCCGACTGTTCTATAGAGGCTCTATGACATCAGACAACTGTTCTATAGAGGCTCTATGACATCAGCCGACTGTTCTATAGAGGCTCTATTACATCATCCGACTGTTCTATAGAGGCTCTATGACATCATCCGCCTGTTCTATAGAGGCTCTATGACATCAGCCGACTGTTCTATAGAGGCTCTATGACATCAGCCGACTGATCTATTATCTATGGTTGAATCAGTCTCTATCTCAGCCTATAGGCTTCCATCCTTCCCTCTGCCACATCCAATAAATCCTGACTCGGTATTTATCTCTCAGTGTCCATACGTTCCCTCTAGTCCCCTAACAGCTGTTGGCATGAGAGCTTTGCCAAGACAATCTAGCATGCTGCATATTACATCATCTTTATGCAAATTGCAAGGAGCAGAGCTCTCTGTGGGGTTGTGGCGGTTCCTTATGGATGTCTGTGCTGCAGCATCCTCACACACACTGGGCAGTGCTCTGGAACGCTTGTGTCCAGCAGAGTCTCCTCAACTGGGCTGTAGGGTCAACTTTAACCTTCTGTTTTGTTCCAGTTCTCCAGAGAAGCAGATGACCTGCTACCTCTTGTTGGGTGTCCGGATCTGGTGTTGGGCCCAGCCTGTAGGGGCTACAGAACATAATGATTACCATCTAGACCTACACATTATACTACAGAACAGAATGATTACCATCTAGACCTACACATTATACTACAGAACAGAATGATTACCATCTAGACCTACACATTATACTACAGAACAGATGTATTACCATCCAGACCTACACATTATACTACAGAACAGATGTATTACCATCCAGACCTACACATTATACTACAGAACAGAATGATTACCATCTAGACCTACACATTATACTACAGAACAGAATGATTACCATCTAGACCTACACATTATACTACAGAACAGATGTATTACCATCCAGACCTACACATTATACTACAGAACAGATGTATTACCATCCAGACCTACACATTATACTACAGAACAGATGTATTACCATCCAGACCTACACATTATACTACAGAACAGATGTATTACCATCCAGACCTACACATTATACTACAGAACAGATGTATTACCATCCAGACCTACACATTATACTACAGAACAGATGTATTACCATCTAGACCTACACATTATACTACAGAACAGATGTATTACCATCCAGACCTACACATTATACTACAGAACAGATGTATTACCATCCAGACCTACACATTATACTACAGAACAGATGTATTACCATCCAGACCTACACATTATACTACAGAACAGATGTATTACCATCCAGACCTACACATTATAATACAGAACAGATGTATTACCATCCAGACCTACACATTATAATACAGAACAGATGTATTACCATCCAGACCTACACATTATACTACAGAACAGATGTATTACCATCCAGACCTACACATTATACTACAGAACAGATGTATTACCATCCAGACCTACACATTATACTACAGAACAGATGTATTACCATCCAGACCTACACATTATACTACAGAACAGATGTATTACCATCCAGACCTACACATTATACTACAGAACAGATGTATTACCATCTAGACCTACACATTATACTACAGAACAGATGTATTACCATCCAGACCTACACATTATACTACAGAACAGATGTATTACCATCCAGACCTACACATTATACTACAGAACAGATGTATTACCATCCAGACCTACACATTATACTACAGAACAGATGTATTACCATCTAGACCTACACATTATACTACAGAACAGAATGATTACCATCTAGATCCACACATAGTTCCTAACTGTATCTTTAGAACAAACTGTTTCCAGTTGTGTGATACTAAGTGATACTATTGTTTGATACTACTGAGTGATACTATTGTTTGATACTACTGAGTAATACTGTTGTTTGATACTACTGATTGATACTATTGTTTGATACTGAGTGATACTATTGTTTGATACTATTGTTTGATACTACTGAGTGATACTACTGAGTGATACTATTGTTTGATGCTACTGAGTGATACTACTGAGTGATACTATCGTTTGATACAACTGAGTGATACTATCGTTTGATACAACTGAGTGATACTATTGTTTGCTACTACTGAGTGATACTACCACTTACAACGTGGGTGACCTGGTGGTCTCGGGTTACTTGCACTGCTGCCAAAGGATGACTGGAAGTTGTGAATGGTTTCCTGCAAAATCTGCCTCTCTCTCCCCTGCAGCAAATATTTATATAAGAAACATTTATATAAGTGTTATCAAGGTGGGAACCCTTTATTAGTAACTAAAGACAAACTAAATAAAGTGGCATAAAAACCAAGACACAGGGTTTAGAAACCATTAAAAACACACCTTCCCAGCGTTGAGTTCAGTAATGGCTGCCAGTATTTGTTGTCTCGGCCCATCAGTCTTTATTCCAAGCTCTTTCAAATCTCTGTCCGTCAGCGTGAGAAAGGCCTCCATATCCACCTATTGGAGGCATACATTAAGTGGGCGTTGGCATAAAGGAGACCTAAGCCATTATGAACATACAATTACGAACATACAGGAACAAACATGGAGCTATGAACAAGGACGCATGTTGTGGGAAAAGGCATACCTCTTGCTCTTCAAATATGGGCTGGTATTTCTCCAGTGAGAGTTTCTTCAGGATGCTGGAGAGCTCATCTGTGTGCAGTGAGAGATGATCGGAGGTCAGCACTGACGTAGCTCACATCGTGACCCTTTCACAGGGTCATGAATTAAACAGGACCCGGCTCACCCTCGTCTGTGATGGTGCCGCTGCTGGAGCCGCCGCTGCTCTTGGATCGCGGGTGGGAGGAGGCGGAGGACAGGGAGTCGCCAGGGAGAGGCTTGGGCGTGGGCGACGGAGACGGCGTCAGGGTGGGCGAGGTGCTCTTGGAGGTGGAGGAGTTCCCAGACTGGGGCCTCTTCTTTGGGTCAATTTTCTGCAGGGATAATTGTTTCGTGTTCTGGGTTTAGGAAACGGAGAAGTCCTGGGCCTGCGATACGATTATTGTATTTATTGATATTAGAGCTGACCCGTCTGGAATGGACGTCGCTTGCCACCAGGCTGGGGGTGCTGTGGACGTCTGGGAGGCTGACATCAGGCACGGTCGGAGCAGGAACAGGAGCGGCGGTCGGGTTCGGCGCCTCCGCTGTTTGGACCTTGGGATCCAGCAGACCAGCAGCTCTTTTCCTCTGGGCAGCGATTTGAGACAGGACGCTGTCGGCACTGCCCCCTGTTGTGGAAGAAGAAAGAACATTTAGTCCGCTTTTTGATCCTGTATAGACATGTGGCTGTTCAAATCTGGCTAAATTAATCCACCTGTCAAGTTTTTGCCTTTATGGTTATGCTTTGAAATAAAATAGTTATTATTTTAATACACTGGTTGGTTAGAGTCCTGGAAGCTGATATCTAACTGTTTAATGGGTTTGTATAACATTCATTTTTACTACTCCAATCACGTTAGTAACCAATTCATAAAAGCAAGGTATCTAAAGCGTTTCTAGCATACATGCCAATATATAAATAAATATATAATATATAAACAGGTATTTGTATGGTAAGTGTGTGTTCTCCAGCCTCCTGTGTCAGTGTGTGTCCTCCTTCACCTGAACGATTGTGTGAGTCGGGTCCATGCCGGTTGAGGCCTGCCACCCCGTTGGAGCCTCCTGAGGAGTGGGGGGAGTGGTAGTGGCCGGAGTTAGAGGGGGAGGTGGACGAAGAGCCCTTGGGGAGGCTAGGGAACTTGATGGACCGGCTCACCACTCGACTGATAGAGGTCTGTTGGAAAGCACCGAAAAAAGACTTGCTTTGATTTACTTAGTTCAAAATTCCCCCGCTGAACTATGTTTCTACGCCCCTGACGGAACAGAACGGAAAACGCAACATATAAATGATAGGCGTGTGTCATATCTGGCTGTGTTCACAGAAATAGTGTGTCAAAGATATGCCCCTTGTGGACACTCTATGTAATGACATCCTATTCTGTGATTGTTGGTTTATAGTTACATATTGGTAAAAAAAAAAAAAAAACCTGTCACTCACAATGTCAGAGTTTCCACTGCTGTTGAAGGTGGACTTGCCGTGCCGCTGTTGCCCGGGGAGACGAGGGGCTTCGCTCTTTCCCTCTTTGACGACGCGTGACCGGTCGGAATTCCACGGCTCAAAGTTCGATGGGGGAAGAAACGGCGGGATCACCGCCTTCAGCTTGTCAACGGGTAGACGAGTCAGCGGCGCCCCGTGTCTCAGCTGTATGTGTGTGTGTGGGGGGGGGTTAATATCAGATAAATTAAATCAGGGCATCGCTGCAGCACTTTTGGCAGTTGCATTGGCAGTGGACAGGCTGAAGTAAGCAGGTGAGAACAGAAATGCTTGACATTATTCATAACGTCCCTACTGTGGAGCAATCTGCACACAGGCCTCACATTGTTGCACAGCCGGACTGACCCTCTGGATGTTTGCCAAAGATTGAAACTGAAGCTAAAGCAAAACATAGCTGCACAGCTATTGCTTAAGAGATCTCAAATCACTTTAAAACACAGAGAAAAAACTCCTACCATTGTGGCGATCAGAAAGTCACTTTTCTCTGTGCCAGCCCTGCCGAGACCTTTGAAAGAGACACAAATTAAATTTCTAAATGGTCATAGGTAGCAAATCTACTAAAGCCATACTTGACATTAACACATTCACTGTAGCACATCTGTAACAGCACATCTGTAACAGCACATCTGTAACAGCACACCTGTAACAACACACCTGTAACTACTAGTATTTGCCAATAGAGGTCAATTCTATTCATGTCTCACCACTGTCTTTGCCCTTGGCCGTCCAGTCCGTGCTGATGTCTGGACTTCCCAGGGCTGCAGGGGGGATCACAGCACCATGGGGGGCGGCACTCTTCCCCCATGCCTTCATGGTGGCATCGAGAGAGGCCTCTGGGTCGGTAGGGAATGGCGCCAGGCGATTGGAGGAAAGCCCGTGCCGTAAAGTGTGAGTCAGCTTGAGCCTCCGGAACCGATTGGACATCCTGTTCCACCAAGACTGGACAGGAAAAACACAAAGACGCATTATGCTTTAAAAATAAAAACATAATACAACATTAGGCCAAAACAGCGGTCTAAAATTAAGCAAGAATCACACCACAACTACATAAAACTGCACATATTAATGCTAAGTGTAAGAAGAAAATATTCTATTTCTCAACAAATTGCCACTTCACTGACTGTTTGAAAAACAGAAAAACACCAATATTGATATAATTACCTACGTAAACCAACCTTCCTTCTATTGGTATTGGTTACATGTTTTTTATTATGTCTCACACTATGGGTGGGAATAGATCTATATAATAATACAGCTGTATTTTAATTACGGGTACCAAATAGCGTCTGACCTTTAGTCCACCTTTGTCATCCGGCGGTACCGGGACATTGTTTAGAGGCTGCCTGCTCTTGGACTGGGTGACGGGGTTCCTGCCTCTGTGTTTACCCTTGTCTTTGTCCACCTGCATACAGACAGATGCCAGGAGCCTCACCAGTTCAGTGTCTGTGGTAAAAAGAAGGTGTGGCCAGGTCAAAGGTCAAACTACAGACATTCTGTCTGCCCCAGTACAACCAGAGCTAGGCTGCAGTATGGTCTCACCTGGGTCGTTGAGCAGCATGACCAGGTCAAAGGCAGTGTACCCATTTTTGGCTCGGAGGTTGACGTCTGCACCCTGACTGAGCAGATACTTCACCACATCTTTATTCCTTTATACGTGCGCATTGTGAGGAAGAACAACAGACAAGATCAAAAGACAACTTTTAATGACGATCATGTATATATATAATGCAATGGCATCTGACATTTGCATTTGAGATATTTGTCAAAATTGGCAGGTGTAACCAAAACATCCGTCAGGCGTCATGTTTGTACCCATGGTAGGTGGCCTGCATCAGGGCCGTCCAGCCGTGCACCCCATCTTGTTTGTCCACGTCGGCGCTCCTCTCCAACAGGAGCTGCACCACCTCCAGTTGCCCGCTGACGGCTGCTATCATCAGGGGAGACGCCCCATCTGGGTTGGCCATGTTCACCTGGGATGGGTCCTCCTCCAAGATCTCCTTCACCAGCTGAGAGTTCCCTGGTACACACACACACACACACACACACACACACACACACACACAGACGTGCGCAGTACCCAGATAAATAAGGAAACAAGGATATCTGATCTGGAGGTTTCCAGCCCTCCCATACCCCACATGATGTTCACCCCCAGGGTTTGTACATATGCCAGAGTGCATTGAGCAACCACCTAGAACGGCACGAACAATTCCCTTAAAAATAACAGACACCCCACATTAGGGTGGTTTCACTCTACCCCCACACATGGTTGGTTCACTTGAAACACGTTTGTTTTACCAACTGCAGTGGTTCCCAAACTTTTTAAATCAGCAATGACATTGTGTTGTATTACACCCTCGAGACAGATTCCACAGATTCCCTGGCCAAAACGTTTAATCTGTTGTTGATAAATAAAATCATTTTTTTTTATCTGGCTGCGCATACCCCAGTGTACCTCAGTTTGAGAATCATTGACCCACAGGCAGCTTTACAACCACACCTACATAAAAAATAAATATGTAATATGAGAAATATAACAAGAACGTAATATGAGAAGTATAACGGCCTTCCTTTTCTCTCACATGGCAAACATCTGGTTGTTTCCAAGAATTCCGCTTCCAAAAAACGTACCTAACTTCAGGGCATTGAAGACATCTGGTCTCCTCTTCTCGTCGCCTACACGAGGGTTTAAGCGGACACAAGGTTAATGTACAGACAACCAAAAACCATTTGGCAGTGTTTAAGCAATATTCCTACATGGTCAAAATGAACTGTTACCCACTGTCTCCTAAGTAGAAAAAGATGACAGGAGTGTGGAAATATGGTAGGGTTGGACAGGCCAGAGTCAACAGAGATCATGCCAAAACCCTGACCACAATCACAGGACAGCAAGCCCGAGAGACAGATGAGGAAACTCTACATTGTAGTTAAGGTTATTGAACATAGTTAAAGGGGGAAAAGTAATCCTGTATCGTTACGTATAGCACAAAAACCATTGGCACATAGGAGAGAACCGGAGTTTAACACAGGAACATTGACATTTACCTTCACTTGGTTGCCAATTTTACTGTGACAATAAACCCCACTTACAGAGGTCTGAGTAGATCGCCACCTGGGACGCCATATAACCTAGTGGCCAAATTGTCCCCTGTAAGTCACTCTGGATAAGAGCATCCGCTAAATCACGAGAGTGTAAACGTACCAAATTTCAGGAAGACCAGCGGAAAATAGTTTGTGAGCTTTTCCTTTGTCTTAAAATACAACCCGTTGCAAATACATCTGTGTGTTGTGTAAAATGCCGCAAATGATAAAAGGAAACATAAATCAGCTTTGTGCCATGTTTATTTCACTACGTTCAAATAAATATTTTATCAACAGGACATCAAATTTTCTGTCAGCATCCCGGCCTTTTCCAAAGCTATTCAAATCTAGCCTAAAGGTTATGAATGCTGAATGGGGGATGGTGGTCTTTTATTGTCTAACCAATTGTCACAATAATGTCCAATTGCCTGTTAAGCTGAAGCCTAGACATAAGCTCAGGAGACAAGCTTAAGAGAGAACCTCAGGAGACAAGTTCAGGAGACAAGCTTAGGAGACAAGCTTAGGAGACAAGCTCAGGAGACAAGTTCAGGAGACAAGCTCAGGAGACAAGCTTAGGAGACAAGCTTAGGAGACAAGCATACGAGACAAGCATACGAGACAAGCATAAGAGACAAGCATAAGAGACAAGCTCAGGAGACAAGCTTAGGAGAAGTGGTAGTTCATCTGGCCACCTCTCTGACACCAGAGACGCGACTCTGTACCTGGCTTCGGACGCACAGTGGTGATGGAGTCCAGGTACGACTTCACCTCGCGCTGCTTAAGCTGCAGCGACAGCTCGAAGGCAGTCTTGGCGAGCACGTTGACGTGGTCCGGGTCCGCCCCCCGCTCCACCAGCTGCCGAACCACGGCCATCTTCCCACCCAGCGTGGCCAGCATCAGGGCGCCCCAACCCGTGGTCTTCTGGGAGAAATTCACCTCCGACCCCCACTCCAGGAGGAGGCGAACGGCCGCCTCGTGCCCGTGCTGGGAGGCGGCGAGGAGCGCCGTGATGTCCATGAACTCCCGCCCGCCCCCGCCTAAGCCGACGACGCTGTTGTTGTTGTTGCCATTGGCAACGCCCTCCGCCAGCGCCAGGTGGTCGTAATCGTCGACGAAGGCGCCGCTCTCCAGGAGGAGCTTGGCCACGTGGGTGTGGCCGCCCCTGGCAGCCATGGTCAACACGCTGGCCCCCATACGGTTCCTGCCGTTGATTTCGGCGCCGTTTTCCAGCAGGATGTGGGCCACGTTCAGGTGGCCGAACCTGGTGGACAACAAGATAATAACATAGTATCCGTTTATGGCATCTCAAAAACATGAACTGACCCCATCACATTTCATACATTGGTTGTCAGGCAGTGGACTATAACACAATCATAAAAAAAATTGTAGTCTTGGGGTCACTGATCTCATTGTGTGGGCAGTGTCTTGTCTAGTTCAGTACATGATGGCAAACTTTTGGGTTGAATGTATTTACCCAGGACATCCAGTGTGCTAATGTAATACAAAAGTATTTAAATGGAGACACGCTCACTTTGAATACGACTCTTGACTAAATAAACACATAACCACCTGGTAGCCTGCATGAGAGGCGTCCACCCGTAGCTGTTACGGCTGTCAACTGAAGCCCCCTTCCGCAGCAGGAACCGGACCAGGTTCTCGTGTCCACTCGCAGAGGCGAACTGTAACGCGGTGTTTCCATCTTCGTCCGTACAGTCCACGGGCACCAACGAGATCCCCCGAGTGATGATGTCCCCCGCATGGCATTCCGACCCCGCGTCTGACCGTAGTCTGCTCTGCCTGCCGGACTCCTTCGTCCCGGGATCCAGAATCCCCTGGGCGGTCTCGTAGTCTCCCTCGTCGCAAGCTCTGAACAACAGCAGCGCACCCGCCGGAACACCTAAATGCATGTCCTGGTTTAGTTTACGATCCAGCTGTGATTTTGGAAAACTTTTCCCCTCTTATGTATATTGCGATTTCAAAGTTGAGCGTGACGCGCCGATACTTCTCCTCAAGTATTACGGCGTTGTGTAGTCTCGTCTATTATAACAAATACCATCCAAACAGCTAAATACTTTAATTTCTATTGAGAATATCATTTCGTCCACCACTGGTTGTGTTGCTATGCCCCCCGATCTGTACTCTGTTGCACGCATGCGCAGAATAAACCGCTGTTTCTGGGACCACCTCTTCTACATCTTGGACATTCAAAGGCCTTGGAAATCCGATGTAATGAGTCTCTACTACATTTCTTGGTTTACTGACAGAGACCAAGACCATGAATCTTTCATGGTGTACGTTCACATGAATCATGTTATATTTGTAGCGGTTTTTATTTCATAACGCATGATGGAGGACATACAGTATATTGCTCCAGTTCCATAGAGAACAATGGGGACTTTTCTAGGAAGAAAAGTAAACTACGGTAGGGCCTACTCTGTTTTTGTGGTTGGTAACTGCATTGGGAAATGTGTCATCTGCCTAATATTATGATGCCTCATAAACATTCTTATTTAAAACACATTCATCGTTCAGCTATGAACTATTAGCCCTTATTACTGTAATGGTATCCTGCAGTACATGATTTTTGGCCACTGGATGTGACCTATATTGGGCCAAAGAGGACCCCGAAAATGGTGTACTATGTCCTTAATCCGCTGAGAGTTATCACCTGAAACATCTGGTTTAAACTTGAAATTCACCAGTTAACTCGGGAATGATAATGATTCTTGTGATAGATTATGCACTTAAACATAAACAGTATATTACACATCCAGCCCAAAATCTGATTTTAGAAAAAAATGTAAAAACAAATGTCCAAGACTGCATCTCTCTTCCAGGTTGCATGACTACAGAGGTTACAGTTAAATTTGTAAATGCTGCTACCTTATATCTATATAATACACCAATCCATTCTTTAAAATATAATTTTAGGTCATTTAGAAGATATTATTTTCCAGAGCAACTTATAGCAAGTTGTCAATTATAAACATCAGTGTCGTGGTTTGATAGAAACAGAATACTTCAAGGATTCTTGGGTAAAATGTCAGGTTTTACCAAAGATCTGCTGTATTGTGTGTGTAGTAGAATATCAATACTTTTTTACTTTCTCCGTTCAACTATTCAAGTCAGCGAATTAGCTGGACTATAAGGATCCTTCAAAATATGTTATGTTCATTCCAACCAGAGGAAACTGTACACGTAGCTACAATTACCTTGTCCAACGATTATATAGATGTCGTCAAGTACCAAAGAAGAGTTACTCAAAATTCCCAAGCGAATACATGACAAAATTCCATCAAATGTTTACTTCAACCACAAATCTGTTTTGTTACTGTAAAGTGATATGATTGCTTCTAGACAGATCCCCTCAGATTTTATTAAAACACTATCCCTTCAGATGTCTAATACATCCATGTAATTCTAAATATATGCGAGTTGGTAAGTTAGGTTGTTCCTGTAGAACCTTTTGTGCTGCTAGGGTCCTTAAATACCCCTGCATATAATAATTCCTAGAACCCCAGATGGGCACCATTTTTCTAAGAGCAATGTGCTGAGTATGTTTTAAAAACAGAAGGGTCAGCACACTAAATGAACCTCTATTCCTGTCTCATACCATGTGACACATGAGCCTCTGTCTGTGTCAGGTGTTGCTTTAATGGGATCCATGAACAGGGAGGGACACAACAGGGCTTGAGGTCTTCAAATGCCACACACACACTCACACACTGAACTCTGAATAACATATCCAAATGCAAGGATCTTTAAATGCATTTAGCAACAGTAACAACAATATATTTTGAATGCATTTTTAATAAACAACTGACTTCCAAAAAACATTCAGTATAATTTGTCATTATAGGTCAAAAGTCTTCTTCCATAGTAATCTGTAAAATTGAATTTATTCTGATGAGAACAGTAATCAACAACTTGCAGTTACAACATCTCACTTGTTCTCCCACGCACTCCAATAAAGGACAGCAATACCACTAGATATTTTTCTTAGAGGCATATGCAGTCATGAATAAATAATTAAAATTTGGTGTCTCCAGTTACGACAGTCTTTTTGATTTGCTGGTTAAGGATGTCAATAACATATACCTCAGCGTATAACACAACATAACTACCAACTTGACTTTTTAACTATTAAATGGAGGGTTCACACAATAATTAATTACTATACATTTCTCCTTAATATGATACACAGTTATATTCATCTATACTCTCTCCGGTTGTCATTAGGTTGTCTAATTCTCGTTGTGAATTATAAGACGTGATTGAGTGAAATTACAGAACTTGGATAAAACAGCATTTCATGCACAATTTGTTCAGAGAGGCTGAATTTAGTAACAGATGATATTCATCACTTTTATCCTGAAAGCTGCGAAGTGAATCAGCAAACAGGTACACCATTGCCCATATCATATCAGCCACACTTGGCACTGCTGCAGGCAAAGGTCAGTTCTTGCATTGTAGAGAAATTGTTCTCTGCCTGGTTGAAAATAACATCTCTCCATGAACAGAGATGAAAATCGTTTTGATCAAAACCTTTATCTGGAAGACTCATGTAATTTCATACTCTGTGGCGCTAGCAAATGTGGCACATCTCTCTTTTGGTTTCATCTTAGTCGATGTTTTCCCATAAAAATATTGGAATAAATGGCATGCGAGGTAAAGGATAGGCCAACAGTCATTCATCAATTTAATGTCACTTTAGTCTGGACAGACTGAAAAAAAAACAGGCCAAAAGCAATTGTCTGGAAATCCTTCAAAATACAATCGATTTTTCTATGACCTTGTTTACAATGTAATTTTTGGAACACATAACACAATATAAAATGTGGTTCTTGCAGACTAGTCCACGGTAACAAAAGGCTCATTCATCTTTAATTTCCTTTGGCCCCAAGACCTTCTCCTAGGTCTTCTCTGAATTGTAAGAACCGAATTAACTCACTATCCAAAGGAAATTTTAAGTCACATTTCAAAAAGCAAATATTGTTTCTGTCATAATTGTTTTTATTGTGTGTGTGTATACTCCCCAAAACACACACAATAAAAACAATTATAACAGAAACAATATTTGCTTTTACATACCTACATCCAGTCTGGTCCGAACCGACAGAAGGTTTTTTGGCAAATGTGATATTACGAGAGGGATGTGTCACAACACACGGACAATACTGCGGGTAAAACTCTGAGCCATTTGTGAGATTAGATGGACCAACTTGCCCGATCCATGGCAGCTCCACCATGCAACTTACAGGACTTGGAAGGATCTGCTGTTAATGTTTTGGTGCCAGATACCACATGACACCTTCAGAGGTCCATGCTCAATTAGTCATACAGCAACCACTAACAGTGGCACCACTAGATGTCGACAGCAACAAGATATTTCACAACGGTAGTAGAAGCAAAGAGGTATGTGTTGTGGAACCAATGCAGTGAGGGAGACATACTGCTTGTAAACTATACAACGCCAACTTTTATACTCAAGGGGAAGTTTTCAGGACAAGGTGTGTCAAACAAATTACTGAAAACAAAGTTTCACCAGTATTAATTTAATCAAAAACAATAAACACAACAATGTAGGTTGGCCTGACAGCACCCACGAGACACGAACTAAAATATTAACACAATGGCGAGACATTTTTTGGCAAAATACACACGTGATTATATAGTAATTAAAAGTTAGCAAACGGGCAATAACACACGAATGTTAATCCTCCACTGTTCTCAACTGTACCCGTTACGCGCAAGAGCCGCAGACCAGAGATTATTGGGAAAGTGGTAACGGAAAAAGAAACGAACAGGACTAACAATTAACATTAGAAATAAAATTAACTACTCCACCCGCCAAGGCCACCGCAAATATACTTTTCCTGAATACACGGCACAATTACCCGAGTCGACTGGACAATAACCGAAACCAAACTGCTAACAAAACACAACAGAGCAGCGATGTCTTCTCCACTTAATGTAAATCATTCTGAAATATAATATATATATATATATATACAGGAATTCACATCCTACCATTCAAACATTCCCATATCTAGCACCAAGTGCCCCTCCTTATTGGTCCGGAGTGCAACACGCATTCATCTAGTCACCCAGACCCCCCTGGTTTCATGCACTGGGAACCTACGCCAAACAACCACTAGGTCACACTGGCTACATGTAGAAACCCCAACCACATCAATATTGGACTGCTTCTACTATGACTGCTTCTTCTCTTGTTAACTAGGCTAACTGGCTAAGTAATACTAACTAACTAACTAACTAACTAACACGTAGCCGACAGTTTGATGATTAATGTTCACGCAAGTCGTTTCGAGCCCCGTTCCTCAACTTCTGTTTAATAAAACTCAGCATCATATAGAACATTACATTTAATATGTTTATGATGCCTCAAATTTGAGTGCATCAATTTAAAAAAAAACTTTTTGGTGATTGATTTTTGTATTTCTTCTGTCTGTAGCATTACTAGTTATTTTGTATGGCCCTGCCATGATAAATCATGTCTAATTTTTACATTCAAAAGGTTAATGCGCTACATCTGGCATTTTAGATCTTTACCAATGCAGGGTGATCATTATAATTCTTTAATTTATTAACTAGTTGGGCTGCAGCTATATACTGTTTTATTTTTTGTTTAAATTGTCTGCCAGTATAATTATCCAGGTTGAAGTTGATGATATCTGTTCAGCAGTGGAAGAGAGTCAGGGAGAAATAGGGAGCCAGACCAACTTTTAATTATTTGCTGAGAGCAAAGTCAGGTGACCTAAACATTTTTACTTAGGCCTAAATAATGGCCAAAGTCTGTTAAATCATCTTTGTTTTATTTTCAGATGATAGGATGTTGTTCAGTGGTTACAACTAATGGCTTGTGCCGTTTGTTTTTTACAGACATTTTATTGTTGATGTGTTCGGATGGTTACATCCTATAAATCTATATTTCAATAATGGGAGAAGAAAGCTGTTATACTTCTAATTTTTAAATAGAATGTCCTACATTTCTCTCCCTGTAAATATCTGAACATGTATGGTTCAGTATCAGCCTTCAAGATAACTTCCAAAAATGTAATGTAGATTTAGTTTGTTAGCTAGCAATACCTAGTTTACTGGGATGTTTTCAAAACCTGCTAAGGGTAGAGGGAGGGACTTCACCAAGGTCGGTAACACCGCTTCACCAGAGTTGTAGTCTTTTAGAAAGAGACAAAATGAGACCATGTACGACAGCTATTTGCAAATAGCAACGTCAGTGAAAGACACCCAGAGGCTCTATCAAGGACAAATGCAACTACACACAAATGTGCTTGTGCAATCTGTTTACATGTTTCAGATCTCGCTCACCTTGCAAAAAAACAATCTAATATAATTGTGTACAGTTTAGCACGCAAAGATAATTCCTGTGCTTCTTTTGACTAATTATGTGTGAAACAAATGTCACTGCCCCAGAAAACACTTTAACATGACACAAGCCCACGATGGTTCTCCCAGAGTGAACTGCCCCTTTACGACCCTGGACCGCATCTTCAATCTGCTAATGGAGAAGTCCCCACGGTGCCATTCATGGCCATCTGGTACTACAAACCGACTAAATTCAATGCTTGGGAGAAAATAAATATGATTTTGACCCAGCCAGGTCTGATTTAAACATTCCTGAAAGCAAACATGTACTGAAATTCTAAACATGAATAATTACGACCAGTTGGAGGTGAGTTGTAATTGGGTGGATTATCTTGAATGTCAATGAGAGTAGGAACATATTGTTCTACTCAGAGTGGGCGCATATCGTCAAATTGCGAAAATAAAGCTAAGATAAAGGCTGCTGCTTTGAATAATCTGTTTTCTTTTCTGTTCTCTAAATGTAAATGGCTGTTTTGATCACAATGCAGCCTCCACAACATTAACAAATGCAACCAGCAGCCCAGCCTCAGTGTCTGTAAGTCATAACGACAAGACTTGACAGAGTAAAACAGCCTTTTTTAACCCGGTCACATCGTGATTTTCTTTTCAGTTGGCCAAATAAGAACCAGCCATTGGGTCAGTGAGTTCACATTTCGGCTTTATCTCAATAAGCATACCTCGCTCTAACAAAAGCATTTTAGTGTTGACATAATGGGGAAGTTCATGAACAAGCTCTTCCTTATGAACTTTGCAGGCATTTGAAAGTCATGGTGGATTGGATGGGGGTGTCAGTGGCGGGTGTGTTATTCATCACGCTCCGTTGACTAAGGATTCCGGAAATGAAACTGTCGCAATGAGTGAGGTAGAGTGCTTTATTTTCAACCATTTGTCGCTGTTACACACCTTGCTTTTCATTACTTCTTTTAAACCACCACATTCAATTCCAGCCGGTCCACTTTTAACTCCATCCTGAACGTATTGTACAATGGCAAGGTGTTCTTGAATTCATTGATCAATGTTCTGTAGGGGGACAATGGGAAAAAGTATTTTCCCAGACCTTAGATAATATACCGTACAGACTTCTCAAACCATCTATTTAGTAGATGCAACTACTGTATATAACAGCACCTTTGATCTTCAAAACGCAGAGTGAGTAGGTTTTGTGTTTACTTGCATTTACTTGCCTGTCAGTTCCCCAGAAAGGTAATCTAGTTTCTTTGAGAGAGGACATTATTAGATCGACTAGTTGACAGCCAATGCTTTGGCCTCAACATCTCATTGCCACTCATTGTCTGCAAGGTCGAGGTCTGCTATTCCATGTCACAATGTCATCAAATTTACTCCATATTCGTATTGCTGTCTTATTTTTAGTGTATAATGCGCTGCTCTCAGGGCAGGAGTACTCCATATTCATATTGCTGTCGTCTTTTTAGTGTATAATGCGCTGCTCTCCGGGCAGGAGTACTCCAAATTCATATCGCTGTCTTATTTTTAGTGTTTAATGCGCTGCTCTCAGGGCAGGAGTACTCCATATTCATATTGCTGTCTTATTTTTAGTGTATAATGCGCTGCTCTCAGGGCAGGAGTACTCCATATTCATATTGCTGTCGTCTTTTTAGTGTATAATGCGCTGCTCTCAGGGCAGGAGTACTCCATATTCATATTGCTGTCGTCTTTTTAGTATAATGCGCTGCTCTCAGGGCAGCAGTACTCCATATTCATATTGCTGTCGTCTTTTTGTATATAATTCGCTGCTCTCAGGGCAGCAGTACTCCATATTCATATTGCTGTCGTCTTTTTGTATATAATACGCTGCTCTCAGGGCAGCAGTACTCCATATTCATATTGCTGTCTTATTTTTAGTGTATAATGCGCTGGAGTGGACCAGTGAGTTTTTCCAATCGCCTTTATTGTGGTTTCCTTATCAGTTCTATAAAGCTGTCAAGACTGCCCATTTGGAGAGGAAAGGACAAGAAGCAAACACACAATCTGGAGCTCGTGCTGCCTGCTCTGACACAATCTGCTCTGTTCTTGGTTGTAAACACTCACATTGGGCAGGTGCCATAAATAACAAAAGTAAAAAAATATCCATTCTGTCCGTCATTTGATTTAGTTTCCCAACAGATGGATGTAGGGAGAGACGGGGGTGTTCCAGGGACATTGTGGCCCATACAGAGATAACCCTGAAAAGGGCCTAATGGCAGGAAATATTGCATCCACTTTGCCAAGCACAGTACCAGACCATCAAACACCAACAGACCACCTACCACCCTGTGACTGGGCCGACAATAGACAACATCTTCTCTTACGCACAAATCCCACGGGCGTGCAAAGGTGAACAGTAAGATCTCGTCAGGGACTCCTCCCACACAGGTACAGGCGGGCAATACTCCTGACAGGACACTGTTTATCCTCTTAGAAGGGACATGAAAACACGAGGAAGCCAGTGACTCATCCCCCATAATGCATTTGTATTGCGGGTATCCCAGTAGAAAGAGTGTGGTGCGTCTGACAGAGTCACCTTGGGCGGTTGGAAAATCCAGGGCTTTGGTGTTTACCGTCATTCCCTTGGGCCAGTCCATTAAAGCCTCAGTTTGTCACCCACATGGATCTACAGACACAGCACACTGTACTGATCGATGTACCACTGTGAAAATAGTCTGTCATTTACTCTACAAAACACTGGCACAGGCAGGCATATCAGAATGCTTGGCATGGTGGCAAATGGCGGTAATAATAATGGAATTTTTCAACGATTTTAACCCATTTACAAAATGTTTTTCGCAGGGTGAGACCAACATTATATTCTTTTGCCCTGATCTAAGCCATTTTAACCCGCCGCAAAACGGTTTAATCTTTTGTGCGTCTTCACAAAACACTTCCAAAAGGCGGATTATTCATAATGTGTGCTTATCGAATACTTTTCATGGTCCAATTCATCTTTAACTCTAATTTTGGAGCTATTACAGTTTGTCATTTGCACCACTCTCCACAATCCATCACTTTCCCTGCAAAACACATTGTCCTTGTCATGGCAACATGATGAATTGACTACTTTACATTGTGTTTGTAAATGACAAATACATTGTTTACACTATTTTTTATTTTAAGATCGATTGTGAGGCATTTTTTCTTTCTCAAACAAATGATAAAAATAATCGCATTCCATTTTTACTCAAGGTGCAGAAAGATACTGAGAGAAAAAAAACGTACAAACAAAGTTTACTTTTTAAGATTCTCTTCAGCAATGATATAAACTAAGACCACATAACCGAGGAGATCTCAGTTATAACATGTTAATATAAACTAAGACCACATAACTGAGGAGATCTTAGTTATAAAATGTTATATAACTAAGACCACATAACTGAGGAGATCTCAGTTATATTATGTTATATAAACTAAGACCACATAACTGAGGAGATCTCAGTTGTAATATGTTATATAATCTAAGACCACATAACTGATGTGACTAGCTCGTCACCCATCTCCACAACCCAAACGAGGCCGATTTACATCACCCATGTGGCACTCCTGGCCATGGCCAATGTGGCATAACAAGACATTTTGAAGTGGTGTAGTGATGCTGGTAGCATAATAGTTTGAGAGTTGCGTCAGCAACTGAAAGTTCGCCGGTTTGAATTCCTGTGCCAACGATCTGTTGTTGTGACCTTACTGCCCTTGTGAGTAGCTCTTTCTTAAGAATGTCTGCTAAATGACTGAAATACAAAATGTTGATGGAAGCCTAAAGGAGAAGGCTAATTGCTATAGTGGCACGCCTGCTACCAGGTGAGTACACAGATGGCAGAAACGCCGTCCTAATGACAGTCTATAAACGTTACACTTTCTGTCTCCTTCAATTTGTGAAATTGCGGGTGTATAGTGCACTTCCTGGATGCTAGAATTATTCAGAGAGTGGAGTGTCCGCGGGTAGACAACCAGAGTGCTTTCTGCAGGGATTGTTACCGCCATGATGGTATTATATTATCAGTATTGAATGACAAACCCTGTATAATGGATTTTAGATTCATTCTAATGGAAAAATTAGAGATGTCATTCTATGGTCATAATTAGTTTTTGCCAATATTTTGTGCACAAAGCTAATTCACAGGTTTCAGCAGTCTCACAATCTGAACCGTATTCTCTCATAAATACAGCATACTTCACATTCAAGAACAATAAAAACCAATAGGCCGTTGAAACAAATGTGTAGGCGAACTGTAAGCGAGGAGGAAATGATGCCGCAAAAACATTGTGATTCATCCAAACCGTTTTTCCTCACAGATGTATTTCAAGAAATCGTGAAAGGTTTCACACTGTAGGAACGGCTTGCAGTTCATTGAAGGAAACAACTCAACTGTCAGCAGTTTCATATTTCCCACAAATTTTGCTGTATTACAGAATCCCCTATTGGAGGCCAAAGACAGTTTTCAAAGAAGACTTTAATTATCTGTGGCTAATTTATTTCTTATTAGTGCACTCCACCTGTCCATTCCCTTTGGGATTAAAGAGAGATGTCCTGGCCTGTGTAAGGCGGCAATTATTCTTCAATAAAGAGCTGGTTTGTCCTTTGTTCGTGATATTCTCCCATGCAAAATGTTGGAGTTGGTATGGAAATTTTCCATGGAAATGTGGGTTATTTAGCTTAAATTCATCGAAAGAGTTATCTTACAACACCAGCATCCTGTCTGGTGCAGAGATCAACAAGGCCTATGGTGTCATCACTAGGTACCGTGTCTCGTCATCTTTGACCTCGATGAGGGCAATGCTTTTGGCAGTCTGGCCAAGTACACTTCCAACCAAACGCTTTGGCATGGAGATGTGATTCTGAACTCATGCTCGGCTGTTGTGCACAGCATGTAGACAGAAGTGTCTACTAAGATGATTCATGCAAATCTGACTGAGCAGGCATTCGGTCAGAGAGCCAAGGATTATTTTCCCTGCTCCGCCTGGCTGCGTCAATGTTACGTCCACAGATTTACGGAAATAAGCCAGATAGCTGACTGAGTGAATCTAAAGCATCAGGTTGTCATTTTCAGTCCCCATGGGGAGAGGAAACCCTGTGGGATGAAACCGTTGGTAATTGATGGAAGTGGGAGGACATAAATATATTTCTCATCATGAAGTATCTGTTTCTCAAAGGTTACATATATATGTTACGCAGTTGCCATCTTGAGAAAATAAGTGTTGGGTAGTTTTACTATCGTACATACACACTTAAAAGAGTATGTCTTTCCTTAGAGGAAATTCCACTTTATGCATGGTAGATACTGATTCACAATGATAATTATTTGTTTCTTTTCATTTACATTTTGATCTTGGGAGGTCCCACCTGAGATGAAAGTGCTATTTCCAAATAAATGATCAACGTACCACAATTTCCAATAACCTTAACAGTAAAATAAGAGTAAATAAATGTGAAAAGTTATCTTTTCTTATAATCTATAGCATGTTGTTGCAGTACACGATGTAGCTATTGGTTGTAAAAAATGTTGTCAGCAAGCTGATAAAAACCCCATCTGTTCAGTGGGCAACTATGTTTAACCTTTAATTAACAAAGAATCATAATATGCGGGAATAAAAATGTGAATCTCTTAATGACATGTTATAAGAGACAGTTTTGCAGCAGATATTAAATCCAAGCTAAGCCAAAATGCAAGGTAAATGGAAAACCTTTTTTGATTTTAGACCTAATTTATTTAACCTGATTAGTAATCTGTGTCCGCAAAACCGGAAGTACGAGTAAAATAACTTATAACAAAAACAAGTTTCATGCATAGCACAAAGTAGTAAAATTTAAAATAGGCAGATATACTTGTAGAAAATGTTAACATTGGAAAAGGGTATGTTTTCTATTTTTATGGAAGTGTGAACAGTTTAGTGTAGAAGCTGCTGCTTGCATATATACAAATCAATCACTTTTATCAACCGATAGACAGCCTGTATTTACATTTTCTTGATGATTTAAAAGTCAGTTACTCCCATGCTGAGAAATCCCAACTTTTTTGGTCTTTTCGAGGCATGTTGTTTGAGGCCATCTTGGATGATATGAAATACACAGAACATAGGCAAGGCTAATCCTGAAAGTTCAGTTGTGCCACAAATGTTGAGTTAGGAGTCTAAATAATTTAAGCAAGGTCAGTAAAAGGTCAAACATGTAAAAGCAAAGATAAATATTTTTCTCTCACTTGTGTCACCCAAAAATCATAACCCAAGTCAAGTAATAAATCACGAAAAAGTATGGAAATATGCACGCTGAAGAGATATGCCGTGTAAAAGAGAAAGAGACAGGATAATTTAGAGGATGGTAAGTAAGAAGAGGGGACGAAAGAAAATGATTAAGTGAGAAGGAGAGTGGGGAGGGAAAATAAGAAAGAAGCTTCTAAGAGGAAGAAATGATGTGAAAAAGAGACGAGAGACAATCGACAAGACAATGGAATATGGGATGTTTCTATTTAACATTTTAATCATCGTGTTACACAGAACTGATTTAAATGATAGGCAACTTGTGTGGGAAGTTTTGTGTGTTCCGCAGTTTTTGACAGTCATGTATTGAGGTGCCATTACAGTCATAAAACAAGGCAAAACATGCCGCAAAAGACCCCAATAATGTAATGCCGTGTAAGTGTGACTCCAACAGTCCGGTTCTTTCTAATGTGAGGTTACTAGGATGCTGACAGGGTACCGGACGGCAATATCATCAAGGAGTGACCGCTGATGCAAGAGCCCAGTACTGAAAACGTGTTGATAAACCGGATGCATGCAATATCTGGTGACACAAGAAGAAGAAGAGGTCTGGTCCTCACAGAACCAACTGAGAAACACCTGCCAGTTCCCGTTTAAAATATCAGTTGGTTGCCATGGTGAAAATTCTGAAAATAATTGGTTGGAGAGATGGAAGGATCTCTACGAAGTGTTAACTGAAATCTGTAAAATCGAACACCTGCCACATGTGTAATTTAATTTTGCTGGGTTTTAATTAAATCATACAAGCTTTTATATGGTTAAAACCGTTATGTTTACGCTATTACGATTCTTTTATTAATTGAATAATAAATTAAAAAAATTAAGAACATGTCCAGGGCTTCTGTGTTTCCTAACGCAATGTTGACATTTCGAAAATAATATAGTTTGTTCATTTGTTTATTACTTGTGTATAAATGGAGAAATTCTTTTTTGTTTGTATACTTACTTGGCAAAAAACTCTGCCAGACCATGGTAGTCATTTTACTGTTAATGCATACAAATATATACGATAAGATATGATAAGATGGTGGATTCCCACTTTTGAATAAATATCTTTGGATGGGCCACAGTAGCCTATCTCCTGATCTAATGGGGCTTCTAGGAGGAAAGCATATTGGAGAATAGAGCAATGAGGTCCCATTGAAATGCACCTCACACCCACACAAAATAATACAATACATTTTCTTAAACACAGTGGTGGAGAAAAATCAAAGTTAAGAGCTTGCAGAGTCCACTCCATCCACTTTATCTTGTAGTCTTATCCACAGTACAATTTCATCATATGAATTTGTGTCTACTGCAATGTCTTGTTGCAACTCCAAACAGACTGGGGATATTCGAAAACACTTCATAGGCATGTGTACTGCGCCATCCATTTATACTGCACCATCCATTTATACTGCACCATCCATTTATACTGCACCATCCATTTATACTGCACCATCCATTTATACTGCACCATCCATTTATACTGCACCATCCATTTATACTGCACCATCCATTTATACTGCGCCATCCATTTATACTGCGCCATCCATTTATACTGCGCCATCCATTTATACTGCACCATCCATTTATACTGCACCATCCATTTATACTGCGCCATCCATTTTATACTGAGCCATCCATTTTATACTGCACCATCCATTTATACTGAGCCATCCATTTATACTTGAGCCATCCATTTTATACTGCACCATCCATTTATACTTGAGCCATCCATTTTATACTGCACCATCCATTTATACTGAGCCATCCATTTATAATGAGCCATCCATTTATACTGAGCCATCCATTTATATTGAGCCATCCATTTATACTGAGCCATCCATTTATAATGAGCCATCCATTTATAATGAGCCATCCATTAATATTGAGCCATCCATTTATACTGAGCCATCCTTTTATAATGAGCCATCCATTTATAATGAGCCATCCATTAATATTGAGCCATCCATTTATACTGAGCCATCCATTTATAATGAGCCATCCATTTATAATGAGCCATCCATTAATATTGAGCCATCCATTTATACTGAGCCATCCATTTATAATGAGCCATCCATTTATAATGAGCCATCCATTAATATTGAGCCATCCATTTATACTGAGCCATCCATTTATACTGAGACATCCTGCTCTTTCCCACATACAACTAAATTGATTGCAATTTCTTTATTTTAGTGGTGTTAATCATTCCCCTATTCAAATGCACCAAAGGCAGCACTAAAACGTCACATGTCTCCTAAGAGTGGGATGCAATGGATATTCATTCACTCTCCAGTCCAAACCAACCTGGTTCTAATTGAATGGCAGAATTAATTCCACACCGGCCCGATCCCATAGATCCCGATGATCAACACCACACGTTCTGTTCATCCATTCTCATTTCAATGCCAACCCATTCATAAATAAAGCTCATAACATCTTTCTGAAAATTTGGTTAAGGTATCTATCAGTTTGTGGGTATAGGTCAGACCATAGCTAGCACACTTTTGGGTCGTGGTCAGCAAACACGCTGACTATAGCTAGTTTGTCAGCCGGTTAGCTAGGTATTATATATGGTAGCAAGCTAGCTGCATAGCTTGTGAAAAGACTCATATTCATATTATAAAATCTGAAATAGTTCACCGGTAACAACCAACCCATTTTTTAAACGTTGGACAGTTATTTTGCTGCTCGTACAATAAAACTCAAGGTCCCGCGAAAAGCTATGCACCTGAATCAATGATGTATCATCCCTTTTGTGTGGACGGTGTTGCATTTACTTGTAAATCACACCTAATGTGACTTATTCCCTCGGACTGTCATGCTCCCTCCCTGGTAAACGTGATGTACTTTCTGTATTTTTGGTAGACATCTTCATTAAAATTTGACTCCCATTACGTTTTGAACATGAGGAAAAGTGCAAACAATGTTTCATTCTCTACGCTATTTGATGGATTTACTCTCAGGGGAATACACTGAAATGACATTTTCGCCCAACAGAGTGCTCTACAACACTATCAGATGCATTTATTCTCTATAATGCCAATGGTGTAGTGAGAACTCTGGAAAATCATTCTGTTGTGTAGTGAGAACCCTGGACAATCATTCTGTTGTGTAGTGAGAACTCTGGAAAATCATTCTGTTGTGTAGTGAGAACCCTGGACAATCATTCTGTTGTGTAGTGAGAACCCTGGACAATCATTCTGTTGTGTAGTGAGAACCCTGGACAATCATTCTGTTGTGTAGTGAGAACCCTGGACAATCATTCTGTTGTGTAGTGAGAACCCTGGACAATCATTCTGTTGTGTAGTGAGAACTCTGGAAAATCATTATGTTGTGTAGTGAGAACCCTGGACAATCATTCTGTTGTGTAGTGAGAACCCTGGACAATCATTCTGTTGTGTAGTGAGAACCCTGGACAATCATTATGTTGTGTAGTGAGAACCCTGGACAATCATTCTGTTGTGTAGTGAGAATTCTGGACAATCATTCTGTTGTGTAGTGAGAACCCTGGACAATCATTATGTTGTGTAGTGAGTTTGGATGTCTCTTTGAGTTGGTGCTGCACTACTTTTCTTTTTAGATTATATCTCAATATAATTTCTTTAATGTCTACCTTTGAAAGTGTAAAGAACATTGCCAATCGAATAAATAATAAATATGGTACAGGCAAATGACAACGTAGAAGATTTAATTAAAAGAAGTGAGATTGAATTGTACCAAATAGATGGTGTATCACTTTCTCTCCTAGAGGTGTTATTCATGCTTACATGGGCTCATTACAAGTTGACTATACCAGATTGATGTTATATGGACTGTGAATTCAATTACATTCTTTTTTCGGTCACACCTCGGGATTTTTCCCCCAGAATAATGCCAGGGTAAAATATAAATGCTTTCATTCACATCTAAAAGGTGTTGGGTGTGCTGTCTGCAAAACCCGAGATTGATGTTTTTCGAGTAGAGGGACGTAGACACAGATCTTACAAACCTTATCCTTCATGGGCTGGCAGTTGCATCAAGATATGTTAGTGGAAAGCTGAATATTTTTAACAAAGGCTGCGTAGCTTCTGCTGAAAATCAGAATGAGATTGTACAAAACACAATTACCTAAAATAGATACAAATGTTTATTGACCGTGAAATACAAACTAGGCTACTCTTTTTTAAATTCATTTTCTCAGTAGCGCTATTCAAAGACTTGGGGCATTGATCACATTACCATTTACTTTCAGTTGTCTCTGTGGTCATGTACACCCATTCATCATCGCGACAGCCTATGGACAAAGCTAGTCTTGTGACAACAAACTGTGTAGAGCAAACACATAAAGTAAAGACATTCACACCTTTAAATCAGCATTGGCTCAACCTGGTCTAGACCGCAAGGAACCAAAACATAACCACAGGCATCTGGTCGAGTCCGACCGGTGATAGGAGGATGTTTAATGAACATCACTCGCAGATTTTTGGCAAGGCTAGCAGCTGCTGACCGTTGAAGACTGGATGAAGCGAGCTTGGTTGGCCATAATGAAAAGCACACTATACCAAATCCTACAGCCATAATAATACAAACACTAGTTAACATTTTCCTGCTGTGTGAAAGTGACACAAATTAAGCAACAACGTCTGTTGATTTTTTCATTAACCCGGTGCACACATATTTGGACCTGGGATACATTGAGCTTTCAGCATAGATTAAAAATGGTCAAACTCGATGCCCCTAATTTCCTTAACGAATTCCAAGGTAGACTCTACTGATTATGTGTTATACTTAGAACCACAACATCAAGAACTGATGGACAACCTGTTGTTTTAACAGATTGTCAGCGGAGATGAGTAGATTTTAAATGAGAGATCATTGAACCGCTAAATCATTTGTAATAACATAACTAACTCGTATCAAATGAAACAGCCACACTAACGTGTAAATAGTGTTACATTTTGTATAAACTGTACAGGGCAAAACACTCATCATCTTACTTCCGTCTCTTTGATGGCAGAACTTCAACACTCCAAAGGAGTTCAAACCCCTTTAAAAGTACCTTGAATTGAACCAGTCAAACCATTTCAACAGGTGGTTAGAGTTCACTCAGCATGAACTGCCGGGTCTCGTTCCGTTTTTTGGTAGTCTGGTTTGGTTATTGTTACCCAAATACCAAAACCACAGCTGGCTCATTAGAGTGCCACAAACTGAAACATATCATGTGCAGACTGGCAATACGATTTTGACTATAAAAAGTGCAAGTAAAGCATTGCTAATTATGCTGTTAATTTTCTGCCATGGGTCTGGTCATCAGTCATTACTTGACATACACGTGTTAGTGTTTCTTTTCTTCCCTTCACTAGTCACAAACCATCAGCTTATAAAATGTTCTTACGTCCCCAGCTGTGTGATTACACGCTCATACTCAGATAGGCTCATACGCACATAGGCTCATACGCAGATAGGCTCATACATGTGTAACTTTCTTGAAGATTGTGGAGAGACTACAGCCATGAAATGTTTAAATGACCTCGATGAGTCACCATGTTTGAAAGGCAAGCATAGATTCAATATGAAGATGATGCTTGTTGGCCTGTTTTAACCCAAGCGTTTACCCAAGTCTAAACTGCATAGTTTAACAGACTATATGTGAACTGAACAAAACATTAAATATGCACGTTTTTGATAAAGCAACAGAAATCTTAGATACATTTTAGTTGATGGATCAAATTCAGATCACATTTACAGGCAACTTTGAAGTCAAGCTCATTCAATATAAATGTCAAGCTAATGAAACAGACATCCTTTACAACGTGGCTGGAGTCAGTGCCGCTAGCAGATCTGAGAGCTGATCACTGCTGCACCTACTTTCAAAAGCATGAATCATTATGCCTGCAAGTCCCCGCTTTCCACGGCAACCTCACTGTCTGGTAAACGTCTATACATTCGTGTAAACACACAATCAGAGACCTTGGAAGTGAACTATAAAATGTTCTGCAGTTTATGACATCACTAGTGCAACGGATTGCAGAAAGGAGAGAACCAGTGGCAGGTTTTATTCACTCCAGGCGAATAGCAAAGAGAAGCCAGTTATTGTCATGGCAATCCACAATTCAAAGGGATCTTTCAGCAGGAGGACAAACAACACGTACAGTGAAACATCCACAAACAATGTAAGGAGAGTCCAAGGAACCAATATTTACACACATAAGGGACTAATGGGGTCCAGGTGTGTAGAGGAACCAATATTTACACACATAAGGGACTAATGAGATCCAGGTGTGTAGAGGAACCAATATTTACACACATAAGGGACTAATGGGGTCCAGGTGTGTAGAGGAACCTATATTTACACACATAAGGGACTAATGGGGTCCAGGTGTGTAGAGGAACCTATATTTACACACATAAGGGACTAATGGGGTCCAGGTGTGTAGAGGAACCTATATTTACACACATAAGGGACTAATGGGGTCCAGGTGTGTAGAGGAACCTATATTTACACACATAAGGGACTAATGGGGTCCAGGTGTGTAGAGGAACCTATATTTACACACATAAGGGACTAATGGGGTCCAGGTGTGTAGAGGAACCTATATTTACACACATAAGGGACTAATGGGGTCCAGGTGTGTAGAGGAACCTATATTTACACACATAAGGGACTAATGGGGTCCAGGTGTGTAGAGGAACCTATATTTACACACATAAGGGACTAATGGGGTCCAGGTGTGTAGAGGAACCTATATTTACACACATAAGGGACTAATGGGGTCCAGGTGTGTAGAGGAACCTATATTTACACACATAAGGGACTAATGGGGTCCAGGAGTGTAGAGGAACCTATATTTACACACATAAGGGACTAATGGGGTCCAGGTGTGTAGAGGAACCAATATTTACACACATAAGGGACTAATGGGGTCCAGGTGTGTAGAGGAACCAATATTTACACACATAAGGGACTAATGGGGTCCAGGTGTGTAGAGGAACCTATATTTACACACATAAGGGACTAATGGGGTCCAGGTGTGTAGAGGAACCTATATTTACACACATAAGGGACTAATGGGGTCCAGGAGTGATAAATGGGGAAAATACCCAAATCATGACGTGGAATACAATATGTATGAGATCGGGTGCCGAGGGAGATGTGACAAGTAGCCTGAATGAAACAAATGGGCACGAAAATGTGGCCTTTTGATAATATGTGGTGTTATGCAGGTCATATACTCTAATATATAGGTTCAGGAAGAGCGGGTGGTCTCGCCGTTATTGGACGCTGCTCGTGTCACTCCGACCAATCGTCTCCGCTGGTCTGTCTGCTTCCTAATGCTCCGGCCTTGTGATACAAATGGAAGTTTCCCTGGAAGGGTGAGTGAACCCAGACACATTCACCATGGCTGTGCTTCCATCTTAATGCCTGTACGATATGCAGGAACATGAGCTTTGTCGTCTGGGTCTAAACAACTGAAGGGCACATTGTCTTGCCGTTCCCACATGTTTCCGCTCTGTTCTTTAGAAATATGTTTTGGTTGTTGCGGGTATTCAGACTTGAGATCTGCTTGCTTGAAATACCCTAACTGGGGTAAACCGATGCAATAAAACAGAACAAGGATTTTTTTCCTTTCCGCGTCGTAAATTACATTGTTTTGGCACCTTTTTGTAGTGAACACACTATTCGCTTTGACTCAAAGGACGACTTGTATAAACCTGGCTTGTTGCTAATATCGACTTTTGGATTTGAACTCCACTTAGAAGTCTTCTGGCGTCCTGTTGAGCCTAAAGTTATTTCCTTTAAACAGCTACTTCCTCCAATACGCTTAATACGCGTCTGGCTACATTAGCTATCGACCAGGGCTGGATTAATGCTGTAAGAAACCCCGCCCCCCTTCCTGATATGGAACAAAGCATGACAACAATTAGACATTAGGTCAACTAATGTGTTCACTTCCATTGAATGCAATACTGTCAAATCAGATCCAACTGAGCTATCTGAAGGTGAGAATCATGAATACACTTTAGTTCCATGTTTCACATGGCTCAACATTTATCCATGACGATGACAGGCAACTCAATGAGCTCACATAACATTAAAAACATGACAGGCAACTCAATGTGCTCACATAACATTAAGAACATGACAGGCAACTCAATGAGCTCACATAACGTTAGAACATGACAGGCAACTCAATGTGCTCACATAACATTAAGAACATGACAGGCAACTCAATGAGCTCACATGACGTTAAGAACATGACAGGCAACTCAATGAGCTCACATAACGTTAGAACATGACAGACAACTCAATGAGCTCACATAACGTTAAGAACATGACAGGCAACTCAATGAGCTCACATGATGTTAAGAACATGACAGGCAACTCAATGTGCTCACATAACGTTAAGAACATGACAGGCAACTCAACGTGCTCACATAACGTTAAGAACATGACAGGCAACTCAATGAGCTCACATAACGTTAAGAACATGACAGGATTTTTTTTGAAAAGCAATAATCTTGTATAATTAATTTTATATAATTAATTGGCTGTACATCTGGCAGTGCCGGCCTCAAACAAAGCGTTGTGTTTAGCTCTGAGAGCCTGGTGGGTCTCCATCAACCTGACCCCACATCAGAAGGGCCATACCCCCCTTGATGAATCTCAGACGGGGCAAAAGACAGGAAGGCAGTCCCTTCACGTAGTCGCAGACAAAACTGTATTTGCCGACAAATGAGGGCATTGAATCTGGGGGTCAGAGGTTCAGAAGTTAGGAACTTCTGCCGAGTTGGCAGGAAGAAGCAAAGGCAATGAATCAGGAAAAATAACATTTAGATTCTTTGCAAGACTTGCTACGTTTGCAATAAAATAAAACTATGTGGAATGCTCTATACAAATTACAAGCCGTTTTTTATGTATTGTTATTGTGAACCTACTTTCGTGCCCCGCGGCATTTTGTTAAATGTATTCTGTGACGGCATTGTAGCAAAAACAACTCATTTCTATCGGACAAATTATTAATGTTTCATTAGAAGACTAGCCAGAGTCAGAGAGTTGCATAAATGCATAGTTTCAGCCCAATGGAAACATGTCATGTGACCGAGGGAACCATAGTAACAATATTGTTTCCCTGTGGAATGAGATGAAGGTCTAATCTACTTTCCAGGCGAGAGAGAACCCGCCCTTCTGAGTCCATATCAGTTGTTATTTTAGGATTGGTTTGCTTGGCACAAATTGCCCACAGCCAACAAAAAACAATAGGGAAGTCTGACTCATATTTTTTTAATTGCCTACTTGACTGAAAGAGTTTGAGGTTATGGACTCATTTGAGCACCAATTAAGAACTACATTTCAGTTAATTAGTCATTGATTAATTTAGGGAACTGATCAATCCCACAGTGTCAAATGAGCTACCTTCAAAGTTCTAACCACTGGCGGTTAATTAGTAGTATTCATCTTCTCCAATTAATAGCAGGAGTTCTACATCAGTGGTTCTCAGTCACAATGCCTCCAAGGGCTCTTGGGGGCCCAAAAAATATTCAAGGACCCCGTTACAAGTGAAATCTTCCCTGTTTTCTTTAAACAAAAAGTTTCACAAAAGTTCATGTTTTATCGCTTGGCTTGTTGCCGATGTGCCTGCTTGTTTACACATGACTCCCTCTTCCTCTCTCCCCTATTGGGTGTGAGGGCTGCTGTTGATTTATGCAAACAATCTGGCCAATGGAGAATATCTTCGACAAAGTAACACCCATATCAACCTGAACACAATTAAATACATAAGAAGTGAAGGCTGAATCATTCCATGCAGGACATTTCTAAAAACACGACACTAAAGACTTTTATTTTGTGTCATTTATACAGTGAGTACAGCATTCAATTACACAGATTTGTCAGGTTAAACTAAAAATCAAAAAATAACAATGAAACAAAGAGACGTTATTAAAAACCAACGTTTTTCGTTCATCATTGTTGTAAGTTTGTTCTGTGCAACAAGCTTATGATCTCTGGGTTTCGGAGACTGTATAATTCAGTTTGACAGTCAGCCTGATTACCAGGGCCACTCATCAGAGTCACCACAGGGTTCCCAGCTCACCTCGACACACTGGCTGTGTACATGGCAGCTAGGCCTTCTGGGAGAAAGTTCAGGGTTCTTACAGTCTGTAAACACCTGATAGACGTATTCATTATGGACTTCTTTTCCTGTAACTGCATCAGACCAAGAACATATTATGTACAAAGTCACCTTCCCTTCAAAATGTTCACCTTACAGCCTGAAATTAAAAAAACATATAATATCCCAGTACCAGCTTCATTGTAAAGAGCCACACGAAGAGTGGAGAAATAACGTTTGGGGTTTTAATCAAAATAAAACAAACAGCAACAAATCGTAAAACATTTTCAACGTGATCTTTGGAGTTTCAGGCTTGGTGTTTGTAAAGGCACTTTGTGACAACTGCTGATGTAAAAAGAGATTCAGAAAAAAATGGGATTGATTTATTAAATATTCAACAACCAATTTTTTTCTGTGGTTAAATGGTGGAGTCAAGAGCATAATTTACTGCTTATTGACAACGATACACTCAGCACACTCTGCCTCATCAGTCTGCAGTTCTTTCAGGTCCTCATCTTGTCTTACTAATCAGTGGTGATTTCAGAAACCATCTAAGGCGTTGTTCATGTTGCTTTATCTTTTCCGTGTGCAGATAAGTGTGTACAGGATTTAGAGGACGTGACGAGAGAAAGTATCTCTCATCAACACTCCTGACATTAACAGTAAAGTTATTACTCAATCATGGCATAAGCAAATACGTCCTTGTTTTTATGCCCACTGAAGAGCTGAAGCCCTCTTCATTACTTTAATTGATTATGTTTCCATTTCAGTGATTGATGGGTAACTCCATGTATCTACAATGTGTTGGTAGATAAGTCACCTCAAGTTGCCAGATTACAGATGAGAACCACTTCACCCCCCAAATATAAACTCACTCTTGATCTGAACTGAAGAAATTTCCCATGTGTCCTTATCTACTGGAGCATTGAATGTTCTCTCTCCAAGCACTGTAAATAGCCCTGGGAATATTAAAAAAATACTGTGTAAACGGTCAAATTATTGGCATAACAGTAAAAAACATATTGGTGCATTTGGTTGGCCCAGCACGTCCCACTGACACCCAATCAGATTGAGTCCGAGGTAATTGGGTGGACAGGGTAACACCTTGAACTTTTCATCATGTTCCTCAAACTATTCCTGAACAATGTGTGCAATGTGGCACAATGTGGATATTTGTAGCACAGGGGAAAGCAGTGGAGCCATGTGCTTCTTCCTCCTGTTTTCAATGCATGAAAGGTATCTTGGAACATTATGTTGTTTTATTTCGTATTCATTTTATCTGGGCTGGGGGACTCAGACTTTACTATTTACTTCATACCTTGAAATGTCAGGAGATATATTTGCTAGTTTCAGTTGGCTGCACAAAATTGTAGTTTTGTTTTTTTCTCAAAAATATCCTCTTAGATTGACTTTCTTCTGGCTTTGACTTTAGTTTTTCTAGTGCTATAATAAATAGCAATCACCGGGGCTATTTAACACAGGATTCCACCTTGTCGGATATTGTTTCAAGTCACGTTACGTGTCTATGTTGGTGAGTGTTTTGTGTTCTGTTTAATATATCGCTGTTTTGGTTTATGTAGTTGTTGCTTTATGTAAGCACTCTTTACTTTTCATTCAGTTTAGATTTATGTTTGTTGTTACGTGTTTGTTTTATGTTGGATTACAATAAACACCACAAACGTGATTCTCCTCTCTGCATCTGGCTCATACTGCACTCTACCACAGAGGAAGCGTGACATTTTACAAAATTTTAAAGGCATTTTACATATGCATATGTATAGAGTGGTATGCAAATATTGATTCGTGTTTGAACAAACCGATCAAGAGAGAGGCAAGGTCCCCCGTGAAATCACTCCACCGAGATCACATTTTCTCCAAAGCACATCTGAAGAGGAATTTCTACAATAGATGTAAATTGCCAGGTAAGGTTTATTACTGCATCAAACAAGCCAAGATTCTGAAATTCTAGTAGAAAACCCTGATTCATGGTGCACAGAGACTTTGACTGTATATTTATGTGGTATGTTTCAATGCATTGCGCTGTATTTGTCGAGTTTGTCTAGTATCTCTATCTTCACAATACCCTACTTGAACTTTTATCTGCTGACCACGTGTAACTTATTTTGGTAATCAGTGCGTTTGTTTTAGAGGGAGTGGTTTCACCTTAATTTTAGTGCAGACATTATGTCCAGATTCGTAGACCCTGTGTTTCATGTGGTATCTATAGCATGATGACCCTGTTCTGTTTTATACTTCCAGAGTATCTCTGGAGACTTTGCATTTCTCTCTTCCATCATCTAATAATTCCCTAGCAGTGGCTCCTCTAACATCAAGATGTCCGGAATCAATCCACTTCTGAAGAAATCAACACTTGACCCCTCTGACGTCAAAAACTTCTGTTTTTGTCTTTTTTTAAACTTGAACGTCCTGTCCATAGACATTACGACAGTACTTTATATCTGTGTTCCCGTTTCTCTTATCTCCCCCAGAAGAACACATGACCCTAACCAGTCAGAATGTTATTTTAAGATATATTGTTCCAGGCATGTTTTATGCTTCATGAAAGTTGGTAAAGATAGACATGTATTAATTCAGTTATTTGCCGAAAGAGCAGTAGGCCAAAATCAAAGCCATAATGTAGAGGTGCGTGTGCATTTGATGCTTTCTATACTTTGCATTGTCTCTCAAGTGTGTCCAGCCTCATTGGACTTTAACACATTTTATTGTTTTATAAAACTGAAATCAGAATGTAGTCATGTATTCGTCGCATATTGCATTTACACTTACTTATGGGTCTGAAGGTAGTCAATAAATAGGGGTACAATTTACAAAAGAGACAAATTCTACTTAATCTATAAAATACCCTCATGTCAACAAACATTTATATGTCATCCAATGAGTAGTGAGCATATGAGATAAACAACAACAAAATGGATTGGTCGTTATAACGTGAGTCCATTAAGAGACAATTAGCTACTGACTAACTGTAATATTTTACCCTTACTGTAAATCTTACCGTAAACCTTACCGTAAACCTTATTCTGAAACTAACACTAAAACCTAATCAGGCAGTTACTTATTAACAGATAACTTTGTTCATAGTTGTTCATAGTACTACTGGGATAATTTGGAATCTCAGAAAACATCATATAATGTGACACGGCCCATTCGGACAAGCTTAAAAGCAGCAATGTGGCAGTTGTATTTGCTGATCTCTCGGAGTGAATCTGGTTCTGTGCGAGAAGGGCAGAACTACGATAAGAACTAGTCACATGTCTTAAGTTTGCGGAGGATTACTGGCAGCGTATCATTTGCATCTGAACAACAGAGCAGCGTCCCGCGAGTTGGGGTGTGATGTGAAAGGCGAACAGGATTGTGCGAGACGTGTAAGGAGAACGTGATTGTGTAACCCCATTTCACTCAGCTGCTGACACCACTGCCAAGCACTCAACAGAGAGCAGTTACTCTCAGCCAAAGTCATTGATAAGAAAATTAAACGCTGTGTTAACTGACATGTCCATTTCAAACAATCCATGATCTGGGACAAACTGAGATCTGTAGAACACAACCTCACTTTTTCTGCAAGTGCATTGCAGTTTAATTAGGAACATGGAATGACCTCCGACCCCCAGCTGTAGCTGTTGGCTTCTCATAATGATGATGATGTTATTTCATTGTCTTTGTGTTTTTGTTTTATGTTTGTGTTGCTGTAATTTAGGATTCAGCTTAATTCCCTCGGATGAATAAAGAACAAAAAAACACAGTATAAATATAAAGAATAATCTTTGCTTACTGTTGAAAAGTTATCGGTGAAGCAAAGCCAACTAAATAACAGATCAAATATGACATGTGTCATGTGTCCTTATGATGAACTGTGTTTTATAGACCATGGCAGGTTTGCCACAAAGGATAAACATCTTAACAACCACTTGTCCCATAGAAACAGCTGTAATTAACTGTTCATTATCATTTTACAAGCTTCCTCAGGAAATGAGTAATGGCTACTGAATGTGCCGCCCTCCCACAGAAAGTATTCAGTGCGGATGCAGAGTGACTGCGTACGTTTCAGAGACAGAGAGCGAACGTTCTGGAACCTTCCTCGATTCGCTGCAGAGGAAACCCGTGTGTTAATCAAGTTTACAGACATGACCTTTGGATGCATTGTTAGCGAGGCTGCCTGCCCAGAGGTCATGACAAACCAACAGTCATGACAAATTCCCATTTCCACTGCATGGGTCCTGCACTAACGGTTGTGAAGGGAAATGGTGTCCATGAGTCCTTCATTGGGCCCATAGAGCCATGGGGCCCTGCCCAAACATGACGGTGTTCACCCCGTCTAGGTCACGTGAGGACACAGGCCCGGGCAGTCTGGCATCGTTCACTCTACATTCATCCAAATTCCTCTCACATGAGGAAGAAACAAGAGAACATCCTGGACCTTATGCACGCATGCACGGAGCCTTGTCCTTTAAATATCTCATAACCGAATGAGGAAAGCATTGTGGTTTACATTTCTGCAAAAATTTTATTTGGGGATGGAGCTAAACAAAAGGGGATGTCGGAGCGACTGAGTAGTGCATAGCTGAGTTGATGTGATACCGCAGAGGGCAGAAAAATGTGAACTCTATCGAAGAAAGAGCAAAGCTAAAGAGCTTGTCATTTACTCACATTACTGACATTACTCACTCAGTCAGCCCATCATAATCATACCCTGACCGGAACAAGCCGTCCTCTCTGCGGCTGGTACCTCAGCTGAAAACGACCAGCCCTTTAATCTGTTCCTTCTAGAAGGGTTAGGAACGTACCGTGAGCTCACTCCACGTCTAGTTTGAAAATACGCAGACAAGCCTGTCTGGTTCGTGTTGCAGTTGTGCAATAATCGGGTTCTCTCCAAGTACCTCTCCGTATTTTGTTTCATTAATCCTTCCCTCAATACTGACCGGTCTCCCCGTCGCTGCTCCAGAGAAACATCCCCATAGCATGAGGCTCCCACCATGCTTCGCTTTAGCATAAGTCCTTTCCCCGTTTCTGCTAAGAAACGCTGAAGCTCTGTTAGAGTGGCCATTTGTGTTCTTGCCTGATGGACAGCTCTCGGAAGAGTGCTGGTGGTTCCAAATTTCTTCCCTTTCACAATGATTGAGCCCAATGTGCTCCTAGGAACATTGAATGCTTCCAATATCGGAAAACATTATGACCTTCCCAAAATATACGATCAATAAAGTTTTAGACGTCTGCAGAGTTCTTAGACTTCATTGATTGGTCTGCACTTTGACATGCACTCTGAAGTGCCCACTAATGCGTGATCATTGACCCAAGTCTTTGAAATAGAGTGGAAGAGGATGATATGTGGATTGTGGATTCCCCAGCCAGGTGTTGGGGTAAAGACAGTGACTCATTATTCACTAAATGTCCTCATCAAAATGACACTTCATGTTCTTTGAAATATCACATGCATTTATGGCCAGTTAAATCAATGCTTCTGCCCCGTACACAATCGTTGCAACTTAATTTTGAAACATTAAAAAAAAAAGTGCATTTCACAAGTTGTTCATTAATTTTATCCTAGAATTTAATTTCATCCCTGAGTGGCTCAGTCAGATTGTGAAAAAAGCATGTTACCTTCACAGTCTTGACTATCAGATCACAAGATCTATTTAGGCTCTCCTTGTCCCCAAAATAATGCTTTTTTTGAAGCAATTTGTATTATACAAGCCTAATCCCAAGAGTCATTTTATTGTTCAAAAGAGCAGAAAGGGAAGCTGAAGCTAATCAATTGAACATACAAATGAATATCTTGACAAAAACTTTGGCACTGAATGTCAACTGATTCAGGGAACTGGGCCTGTACTCATTCGCCAGAATAGTAGTGTGTTGACACTTTATTTGCCTTTCTCCAAGACTTCAGAGTGATACCCAAATGCCTACTGGGACACAGTCAGATTTTTTATCCCTTAATCCAATTATCCAAATTTTATGCTATCATCCTCTGTGACTCAAGCTAGAGAAACACTTCAGAAAGAGGTTCAGAAGATATGCATGTTAACCTGTTGGCAGCCTGACCGTCATGACATAAGGGGCGGAGCCACACTTGTGACAGCATATCAATTGTTTGCTTATGGAGGAGGGCTGGATCAATGAAATACTGGAGATTTCATCACATGACTTGGGCATAGTGTTAATGGACCACTTTGGGGTGTTAGATGAACAACTACGTATCCCTATGTATTCATGTTGTTAGCTGCCTGTATCAGGTATTGCCTAGATGGTGCCGAAGAGCAAAAAATAAAGTCAGCCAGTCACAGTTATCATGGCAATACCACAGGGACAGAATGAGTTTGAACAAAGTAAATTGTACACCTGCATTAAACAAGCTGCATGCAGCATGACAGAGGAAGGCTGGAAAAATATACCAATTGCTGTAATGAAATAAAGCATGGCTGTTTGATCGCACACTTTGGGAATAATTTGCAAAGCTATGCCAGCTATTGGCAAAGTTGAAAGAGACGGCACAAACTTGGACTTTGAGAAAAAGTTGTAAGGAAGAAGCATCTGCTCCAGACAACACCTGGGCAAGAACAAAAGCAACTGAAACAATGTGCTCTGGGGAAATGAGTCAAAGCTGCAGTTGTTTGCCCATATAGCAGACGCCATGTTAAGGAAATATGAGAAACTGTCCTTGTACAAACGATTCTCGCATCAACTGTGAAGCCTGGATGCAGTGGCATAAAGAGTCCCAGAGTCTGTGAACATGCATACATATTTTAGTTTCCATTTTAATACTTATTTGGCACACATTTCTCAAACTGTGCTGTTCACTATGGGTTACTATGGGTATGTGAAGTGATGGATTTTTTTTTTAATTCAGTGTAGAAAACAACAACAAATGGAAAAACTGAAGGGGTACCATATCTTCTGAGGGAACACAATTAATTTACAAAGCAAAAAGCATAACGGCTGAACCCTAAAAAAGCTTTCCTATACAATTTAATTAAATCTCCGAAAGGTGACCAAATGAGACCAGTCGAGTGGAATATGTGAATCGAAGTCTTGCATGTCTTAAATAAATAAATAAATATGGTCGGTGTGAGTTGTGATCACTTCTAGTCCAAGACAAATAGTCCGCTTTTTGCTCACAGCTGGAGGTGAGGCGCGTTGTTGGCATGTCAAGTCTCAGTATACATCACCAGTTAGTACCGGGTTTACTGAATAGACAGCTGCACAGTTACACACTGTGTCAGGTTTATCCAAGCTGTTAATGGCGTTATGCGACCACACGTGAATGCGCTCGTTGTCTAGGCGACACAGTCAGCAGAACGAAGTCAAGTAATCGGCACAGTAATTTGTCTCGCTAATGTCACACTGATTTGGGAATGTGACATGTCATTCTTCACACGAGTGCACACATTTCCGCTGGCTGCGGATCATTTTTGAATAACATGCACGTCGGAAAAACTTTATGAGGTGTCGAAGAGATAAATTGTTGTATGGCTTGCCGAAAGCCTTTTCCCGTATACCGGCATTTCTCCGCCCACTTTCCTGCCATCCGAGGCAAATATTGAGGAAAGAAAAGTATTAAGATTGTTTCCCCCGAGAGCCTATTGCGTCTTCGTGGGTAGATGCTTAGATATTTGATATTATATTACAACAGGAAATAACACTCGATAAATGGGAACTTGCATAGAATATTATTCAGAGGGAGCTCATATTACAATTAGTGTTAGATCACCCCGTATTCAAATTCAATGACTTCACCCACTCAACTCTACACATACAGTCAAGGACTCTCCAATACGTAATACCGGTTGTCTCACGAGCTCCGAAAACGATGAGACAAGAAGGCTTTGATGAATTTTCTGATTTATTAATCTCTGCCTAACCTCAACTGACTGTATCAGCAGAAAGAAAGTTAGCAAACAACATTATGCAAAGGAGGTATTTTGGAACACGTAGCCCTGGCAGGCCTTTTAGAATTGGAGGGTGAACTGCATTATTTCCCAAGGATAAATACAACATGAACATGAATCTAGTTGCATCCGGATATTAGACTTTAGCACGAGTCTATATGAGGGCTATGCTTATTTATTGTGGATCATACAATAAATGCAGTTCAGAAGTACATTGGTACGTGAGCTCCACATTGAGGGCTTACGCTTATGACAATTTTATTACATTTTAAGAATTTTCCCTTCAAGTGTTTTCAATAAAGTGACATTCATGAAAAAAACGTGTAATCCTTTTTCCGTCAACTAACGAGAAGACGAACAGACGCACGCACTCACACACACACACACGCACACAAACACACGGACACCCCTTCCACTAAGGTCACTTGTTTCACAGTACAGGGGAGTGGGCAATTAACACCAGGGTAAACTCATTACTCATTACTGTGCCTTCACATCATGTACCGCGTGACTGCTGCTGTATGGGCGAGCAACGCACCACTGCACCTACAGTTACACTAAATGATAACGTGATACCGGTCGGTGCTTCGGTTTTCGGTGTCAGTGCATCTCAGGTTTTTTGCGATCATCCAACTCTGCTAATCATGTTTTTGTTCTGGGAAACTTCACATTTAGGGTGGGTGTCAGAAAGGATTTCATGGTATGGTAGGCTGATAGCAGTTTAATGCTATTTTCCACACTGCTGGACACCTAGAACAAAAACTGTTTTAAAAAAATTATGTCATGTCATGTCAGTCTCATTTATTTTCCAAAAACAGTCGCAGCAGCAGTGGAAACACTAAAGCAACTGGAATTTAGACAAAGATGTTTACCTAAATTGCAATGTTTTGACATTAGCAAAGAAAGCCCTCCTGAACAGGAAAGCACTCATTATGATCTACTTGGCCAAATAAAGTGGAAGCAGTGTATGTGTATGTGCATGTATTCAGAGATTTAATTATCCGTCCTCTAGCGTGTGCACCGCCGCCGGTAGGAGATGAACTAGCAACTTGTTTGTGTTGCAGCTGTGACGCGCGGTGCCTTTGCCACAAGTGCCTGGGGAACACGCAGTCTCTAAGATATACAGGATACCTTAATACCAATCATACTGAAAGCTGTCCGCTTAAATTTACAGGGAGTTAAGTAAAAAGTTATCAAAAACCGCAAAATTAAAAAGCGGACATGTCACTATGACTTGAATTGACATTTAAGTAAATGGCTTTTGTTGGACTGGATGTAAATGTTTAAATGTATGAGTTATATGAATATGTGCTTTAGTCAATTGCCATATTTACTTTTATTATTCCTAAATTCTAGCATGTGGATGTGAGCAACAAACTGTGTCTGAGATGCGTCTTTAAGCACCGGCTTGTTTATATAAAGGAGTATGAGAGTTTAGGAACAAAACTCTGAATGGTACCAGGTATACACAATTTGGGAGGCTCGCCATCTTCTTTCCGTTTCTTCAGTTTGCTTCTACTTGTAGTTAGCTTGCAACTTAGCTTCCAACAGTCCAACTCTAGCTTTCGGTCATGCTTATTACATAAGTATTATGAAGAAATCTACCTAAATAAGCAGAAGGTAATGTAATACTTGAACATTTTTAAATAAAACTTAAGGAACTATTTGTTACTTTTCTCGTTCGTGTAGCTAGGTTGTTATTTCCTTTTTTCCTTCTCTATCTTTTTCTCGTTCTTTCCCCAAAAACAAAACCTAACAGACTCTTCCGATTGGTTGACTCAAATGTCACATTCTAAAGCACCAGAACATTCTGAACATGACAACCAATAGAATACATTCCTAATAACTTGGAGGTTTAACTTATGAACTTTTAATCTAATATTATGAAGTTTGTCTATACATATTTTATTACTATTTATTGAATCTAATATGAATCTAACTATTTTAATCTGGGTTACACTTCACTCAGCACATCACTAATCATCATGTTTATCAGTCAATACGCATTCAGGATTCAACGCAGCTATTTTATAATACAAAACAAAGGTGTTTGAGTATTACTAAATACCTTTGGCTGAACCGGACCGTTCCAGTTCATGTTTTCTGTGTCTTCGGGGCCCAATTCATTTTAACTGTGTTTTTCACAATTCCTGACATTATAGTAATTATTCCCTTTCTTAAGTCAGTAATGGACCATCGTTTTTGTCAGAACATGAAATGTCAGAATAAAAGTAGATTTATTTATTGTTTATTTGTTTATTTCTTTTATTACATTCCCAGTTGGTCAGACACGGTTTAATGTACTAATTTAGTTGTCAATCATTTCATGTTAACAATATAAAGTTTTGGCATGTCAGTTAGGACATATACTTTCTGCATGACACAGGTACTTTTCAAACAATTGTCTACAGACACATTAGTTCATTAAGATTCACTGTATCAAACTTCTAGTCGGTCAGAAGAATGGATTGGATTGGACGGGAAAGATTGGATTGATGGGATCGGATTGGATGAAAAAAATGGGAAAGATTGGATGGATGGGATCGGATGGGAAAGATTGGATGGGATCTGACGCATTGACAGGTTAACACTTTCACACATTTTTCAATACATTTTATCTAGCAACAACCACCAGTGTTTACACTAGAATCTGTATACCACATCTATCAAAGGCTCCACATCTGCCTGTGTTGCTCAGCACTGAAAGAACTGCCTCCACAGGATCTATCCACAGGCTTTCAGTTCAGACAGATAAAATCATAATTTTTGTAGATTTCCCCGCATGATGCTTCTGCTGTGATAACAGTGAAAAGGAAACTGCCGTCATTTGTTTTGGATGTTTGCCTCCCTGGAGGTTACAATATCAAAATCTGTAGAACACAGCCCGTGGACATGTGTCTGCTCTGTTTTTTATTTTCTCACTATTAGGAAGCATTTTTTGTTGTTGTTTTGTGATCCCACAGATTCTGCCCTAGAGAATTTAATGTTGCTTTAGTCTTCAGTCTGTGCGTGTATTACGACGATATTTTGTGGGGAATGGGGTCATTTCGTTTGTCTTTTCAGGTGTCTGTGTACCGAACATTTCCTTGAGGTCACCTGAAATCTAGTACACAAAGCTCTCATCAGCTCATTGCCCACCACCATTCCAGAGTTCATGTTCTATACCCCTGTTTACATCGTTTGAGGATGTATGAGAGCAAACACTTATGTTTTTTTCATATGTTGACAACCTAAGAAGTGTGCGGCTCACTTTAGCCCCACTGTTAGTATAAAATGGTGTAATCTGATTGGCAGAATCTGTTTTGGCAGAACCATTCATCTCATAATATTTCACACTGAAACAATGTTTAAATAAGCTCTGTTTATGCATTTTTCATTTTTTCTCACAGATGATACGCTCTCAATATTATCTACATTTCTAATATGGAAAGTTATTACACTACATGCTTCCCCTTGAACAAGTCAGAAAGCCAAGTCTTGACCTTTGTAGATGCAGTTTGTCCGGGCTCCACTCCAGCTCTTCCCATAACAATACTTACCACTCTCAGAAACCAAGATCGGAAAAAAGAGCGTACAAAGAGATGCTAAAAATAGCCAACCCTCTTTGCCCCCACCCCTCCTCTTCCCTCGTGAACATAAAGCGTTTACAGTCATTTATAGTTTGGAAAGAAGTGGAAACTGTCAGGAACACAGACAGGAAGCTACCCAAAGTCTGTCCTGTGAGGGCGCAGTGACGCAGTGGACTGGGTATATTCATCAATGACGTGTTACGAGAATTAATTGACTGCTCCGTGGGTCACTGGTCTCCAAGGTGAAGTTGGGTGTCAGGTATCCACCTTTTGGCTCTGTTGATGATAATGCAAATAATAATTTTCCTATTTTTCCGATTTCAGAAATCCCTGGGTAATCTCAATAAATTCTCTGGTCTCTTTCAGAAATTGTCGGAAGATTCTGAAAACATGCTTTATTCTCTTCTTCCTGGTAATATCCTTAGAAGTATAAATGAGGACCTCAGATCCAACGCCCCTTTCAATCAATTTTTTTCTAACCAAGCATTTTTTTCTTTCACTTTGTAAACGATCCCTATCCACAATTGTAACATTTCCTGCAAACCTAACACTTAATCCCCCAAATTGCTTTCATCCTAATGGCCTATAGCCCACATGGAAACATCTCAATAATGGCCTATAGCCCACATGGAAACATCTCAATAATGGCCTATAGCCCACATGGAAACATCTCAATAATGGCCTATAGCCCACATGGAAACATCTCAATAATTGCATATAGCCCACATGGAAACATCTCAATAATGGCCTATAGCCCACATGGAAACATCTCAATAATTGCATATAGCCCACATGGAAACATCTCAATAATGGCCTATAGCCCACATGGAAACATCTCAATAATTGCATATAGCCCACATGGAAAACATCCCAATAATGGCCTATAGCCCACATGGAAAACATCCCAATAATGGCCTATAGCCCACATGGAAAACATCCCAATTTGTCAGTCTGCTGGATTCTCCAAAGTTTGGGGACGATTTGTACAATAGAGCATGTTTCAAACATACACTCCAAACACACAAATACACACACATCAATTTTAATGTATGTTTCCATGGGAACCCCAGCTGGTCACTGCCAGACGGGCTTCCTGTTTCCCAAGAGATGATGTAATTTAATCATCTGCAGGACAGTGCTCTTTCCTCTCATAGCATAGGAGGTTACAGGGGTCCTATTTACTTTACAAGACGAGCAAAAGCATGATTTGTTATGCAGGCTGAAGAACAGGGATGATGGGAGTGTGGGCAAGAGCCAGGCCACTGGTAAGAGCAAAGCGCTAGGCTAGTAACCACCGGGCCGGTGCTTTACAGTTTTTCACGTCCACTATCATCACGCTGGTTCCACTTAGAACTATTCACTTGTTTTCCCATGTCCCTGTTGCATTTACACTTTTTTGCAAAAACGCTCTTCGTGAAACACAAGAGTCAACATGTTGTCATGTAGACACAACATTGCCATTCAATGACGCCATTCAAATCGCTACATTACAACACTCTCATCACACAGCGGTCCACAGCGCACAGCTTTTATCGTTTTAAGTGTGCATTGAGAAAATTTGCGCTATTGTGACAAAATTTAATCTGGATCGTAATGTCAAACAAGCATCCACGCGTCTAGGAAACATACAAGAAGGGAATCAGATTAGATGAATGGAGACTATACCACTAGAAAATACTTTTAGAAAACATTCAGACGTATAAAATATTTTGCAGATACTGTGATTTGACAGCAACTCAGACATTTGTTTTAAAGACGTAACGTAAGTAGTCATTTTCCAAGTTTTTTGCTCAGTCATTATTGAGTTGGCAGCCACAGGCAGTAAATCTTAATTTACAAAATCTGCCTTTGCTTTCCAAAATGTCTTAGTGCATTTCTCTATAGATCAAAGAAGAGTGCAGAGACAGAAGACAAAAGAGAGACACGTTTCGGGACAGCTAAAATGCCTTACACCCTTCTTAAATTAATCCCCGAAAGGAAGGCTTGATGATGTGCTGCTCTGAAACAAAACGGGTAAATCTGACAGCTCCAGTTGACAGAGAACTATTTCAGCTATGACGATGCTACCAAGTCAAAGTGACATGCCAAGAACTTAACTCAATCTATTCAAGTGTTTACTTACATGAAGGGCTGAGCACTTGGCTCTAGCAATTCCCAGTGGGATCTATGAATCTTAACCATTTAGCATTTTGTTGCATTGCCTTGGTGTCCTGTCGGAAAAAAAGTTTTGTACACTGTTTGGTCTTTATTTATTTAATTTTAATTTGGCTCCTCCTAAACAGGGGTCTTGTTCAATACACTGGTAGGGTTACCAACCTATTCATGCATTCATTCATTCGTTTAAACTGCTATCTATACCCACAGTAATTGGTGATACAACACAACCCTATCCCTTTTTTTTAGTCCCGTGCTTTTTTCAGTTACCTGTTTGGTTAGCAGTGAAACATAGCTCCTACTGGCACATTGTTAGTTAATCTGCAGCAGTGGTTTCTGTGGGAGACCAAACATTTTCCCAAACAAAACATTCTTCAAGGCAATGATGACCCCTGCATCTTCAGAACAATCTGACCTTCAGACAGAATAAGCCTGGATCCCTGTTCATGTGTCCGGGAGCGTAGACTGGCGTCGCCGCTGAGAGGCAGATGGTAACACGGGGATGTGCCACGTTAACGTAAGAACCCTACCTGATCCAAAGATATGACCTCTGACCTCCCAAGAGAAAGACCCGTAAGACACAACATGTATATTCTAGTGACTTATGACATGCAATAAAGGTTGTTTTGACACGGTGGAAATGTCAAGAAGACGGTCTGATGACCTCGCTGGTGGACGCTTTCTGGAATGGTTGGTTCTAGAACTGATGCTCCTAGAACTGCGTGACAGAACTGCGTGATAGAACTGCGTGATAGAACTCTGTGATAGAACTGCGTGATAGAACTCTGTGATAGAACTGCGTGATAGAACTGCGTGATAGAACTGCGCGATAGAACTGTGTGATAGAACTGCGTGATAGAACTGCGTGATAGAACTGCGTGATAGAACTCTGTGATAGAACTGCGTGATAGAACTCTGTGATAGAACTGTGTGATAGAACTGCGTGATAGAACTGCGCGATAGAACTGTGTGATAGAACTGCGTGATAGAACTGCGTGATAGAACTCTGTGATAGAACTGCGTGATAGAACTCTGTGATAGAACTGTGTGATAGAACTGCGTGATAGAACTGCGTGATAGAACTGCGTGATAGAACTCTGTGATAGAACTGCGTGATAGAACTCTGTGATAGAACTGCGTGATAGAACTGCGTGATAGAACTGCGCGATAGAACTGTGTGATAGAACTGCGTGATAGAACTGCGTGATAGAACTCTGTGATAGAACTGCGTGATAGAACTCTGTGATAGAACTGTGTGATAGAACTGCGTGATAGAACTGCGTGATAGAACTCTGTGATAGAACTGCGTGATAGAACTCTGTGATAGAACTGTGTGATAGAACTGCGTGATAGAACTGCGCGATAGAACTGTGTGATAGAACTGCGTGATAGAACTGCGTGATAGAACTCTGTGATAGAACTGCGTGATAGAACTCTGTGATAGAACTGTGTGATAGAACTGCGTGATAGAACTGCGCGATAGAACTGTGTGATAGAACTCTGTGATAGAACTGTCACCGCTATATAGCATGTGGTTATTGATATGGAGAAATTATACTTATGGAAAAAGGTGTTGCAACTAAAAACTGAACATTTTACCCAAATCTTTTTTTATGTCCCATTGATTGCTTCGAGTAGGATGATCAATTGGACATTAGCAATCCAATCTAAACAATCCAGACATTGGAATGCAGTCTTAATCCTCGCAGGCATTTCAATCCATTTTGATTTGCTTTTGGTGGCACGCTGTGAGTTGAAATGTACTTTTGACTATTACCTCTGAGGAACATCCTCTTTAAACTGGAGGTGTGATACAAAGAAGGTTGATTAGAATATGGGATCTGTCTGTGTACAAAGCACATTTTAATTCATGGCTAAATCAATAACTGCAGTTTCATGAAATATTGGTTAATTCATAGAATTAAAGAGTTACAGGCATCAATGTCTTTAAAAACCACACGTAAGATTCAAAGAGATTGCATTGAATGTCTTGAGAAAGGCTGTGTATCAGGACATTTATTTAAAATGTTGAGATTTAACTGTTGAGCCTTGAGACATCTCAACAGTATGTTTCAAGACGACTCAAGATACCCTTTAAAATACACAGTGCATTTATAACTTAGGACATATTTGTGATCATGTCACATATTCCTCAATGTTCGTTATCTAATCTACAACAGAATCCAGTAACAAAACATTTGAAGAAAACATTCATAAAGACTTCCGTTGACATGGCATTCAAGATGGCTGTATTAGACAGCGCACCCCAAACCCTTTACTAGAACATCCTTTATTTTTTATGTAAATATTTTAAAGTCATGTACATGTATTTTCATATCAACAGCACCCAGTCAGTTAAATTTATCAGAATATGACTAATGAACTGTTTTACTTTGTGGTAATACTGCACATGATGAGGCACTTGGGGTTAAGAAGCAAGATTGTTAAGTGAACTTCTTGCAATGTAAACATAAGCAGATGAGTCACCCCCAGAAGTAATGTCTCTGTTCAGAGAGCCCCAGAGACATTAACACTGGGCTCCTTTTGGGTACGACAACATGATCTGTTAATGACCCTAGAAATGGAATAAAGTCAACCGTTTTCACATTGACGTTTCAAGATGGTCATCGCAAAGTCATATTTATTTTCCAGAGGAACAAGACGCTCTACAAACAGGGGTAACTAAAAGATGCTTTTTTGGTTTATATGCCAGTTCTGAGAACACTGAGGCAAAAAAGGATGGGCCAAAATCATCGGAAAGACGTCTTTCTTAACATCCATTCAACATCCCAGGAAGATTTTGACATATTTTCAACACCTTTTTGCATTTTTTTCGATGGGACTGCTCAAAAATAGCCTGCATTGGCTTAACTGCATTACTTCTGGTGCTTTCATCTATTTATACATCTTGTTCCCACAATTTAACTCTCTAGTGCTCTCCAGTATTTTATAAAGAGTGAGAAAAGTCTCTGTTTGGACTGGATTAAAACAAAATCCTGGGCTTTTCATGAAAAAGAATTTTAAGCATCTTTTGTCCAGAATTGAATAGTGTCAGGAGAGTGCCAGGAGGTGCGAAGGAAACATAACATAGACAGTTCACAGGGTGATGAACCAAATCTAATCTCTTATAAAACATTTCAGATTTAATAAATCTAATAAAAGGCCTTAATAATTTACTGACACAGATCAAAATTGATCTTAATGTGAACTGCATTATATTTGATAGGAAAGAGCTTTTTGCTTTGACTTACTGGTTGCTGGCCAGAAATTGGAAACATTGCCTGAGATCAGCTGCAGACCTCTCTGTTTTTGGTTTGAAAGGGTGTCGCAGTCGGACACATCTGGACAATGAACAGGAACAGTAGATGCAGTTTTTACAAGTTCACGGTCGCCTCCTGGGATCGCAACCCCCTCTGTGCTATTGAGACTTTTTTTACCCCAAAAAATATGTGCAATAAACTCTGAGTTTAAAGTATGACATTAGGCATATCAAGCTAAGAAAATAAGATGGAGGCTGTCCCCTAAGGTTGCTTAGTGCAGCCGAGCATAGGGCTTGGCTGTCATCCATTGATTGTGTGGTTTCGAGACAGCTGTCAAAACAGAGAAAATCTTCACCTCAAGACATGGATGGGGGTTAAGCTACACTATTTGCCTTTTGTCTCTTTGTGTTCTTGTCTACTGTACCATTTCCAATGCACTGAAATTCCTCAAATTTCAAATGATGTTGTATGTCGCTTGGCGATTCTCCATTTGCCTGTCTCAATTACATGTGGTGTTATTGATGTGCAGGTCAGAAACTATGTTTTGAGATTAGTTGCTTTGTCATTACAACAAAACGAGTACAATTGTATTTTGCATCCCACAACACACACGTTTTTATCCCCTACTCAAAGATGTTTCTCTCACCAGCATCCGTTACTATCTAGCATGTTCGTCAATAGACACACATTTAACAGTAACAGACACTCTGCTTGTTTAAAAACTACTCCAAAGGATACTCCCTCATACATTAATCGTACTAACTGAATAATTAAAAATACAATTTATATAAAAACTCAATTTTAACCGTAATGGCTCAAATAAACACTTTTGTATTGCATTGTGGGATTGTTTCTGTGTTGTTTCCAAAAACATTTTATTTGTTTGGTTATGTTCTAAAAAGCACAGAATTAACAGTCTAAATACTTACAGATCTTTATTTTCAGAATATTGGGACAAATAAAAAATATTTCACTTCGTCATTGTAGGGCTTTGTGCTAGCAAAAAAAACTATTAATCAATTAAAATGATGCCTATGTGGAGAATGTGAATCAGGAGACCACATTCTAGGCCTCAGTCACATTTGTTCAGGCTTTCATAAGCTGAGGAAAATACTATGATTAGAAAACTGGTAGATGCAAAATTGATTAATTACCTGCTTTCCCATCTGTTAAATGCGTATAAGTGAACTTGTCTCCAGCAAGTTTGTTGTTATATTTGGTGACAGATTTCCTGATGCGATTATATATTGTTTTCCGAATTTGATTCTGGAGCAGATATTTTATTTAGGTATTTATAATAGTCTGTAAGTGTGTGTAATCAAATGCAATGGCAAGATAAGGCTTTTGGTATTCGTATTCGTCTGTATGTGTGGGAGATAGCAGGCTGAGATGCACCAAATGGTTTGTCCAGATGGGTGTGAAAGAGAGAGACAATTTCCAGTGATTCAGATTGACTCATTTTTACCACTTAGTGCTTTCTATTTGAACTGAACAACAAAATTATCAGCAACGTTGGTAAGACATCATTGAAACGCACTCAGAGGTGTTCCTGACATTTTTTTTATTTTTATGCGGTTAAAGTTCAACCAATTACTTTGTTGGTTGGATGAGCTTGCTGTTTGGTGTCAACAATAAAGTGTGAAAAAAAAATAAAACGCCTGCGAATCCCAGATTGCACAATCTACATTGTGCTTGTCCTGTGTCAATAGTGCCAGCCACCGTGCTGCCACAATCTGCGGGACACTTGTCACTTGCACTGGGCCTATTTTCAAAACTATTTCCTTCCAGTCATTAATAAATATACCACACTCAAGAAAGTCATACCAAAGAACGCTGAAGACCCAGGTTATAGGTAACGGCTTTTAAATATCTGGTCAACGAACAGTTAACCATTAGTCCCCATGTGTTTTCGCTGCGGGGAATGACATGATAGCAGGCTGATCCTGATGGTGTCCGCGGGCGATGGTTCGATGGTATTTATTAACAGAAACAACACATGCTAATGGAAAAACGATAAGCTAAACTTTGAAATAAAAGTGTGCGACATGTGACTTATAAAATATAACGAAAGTCTAACTAACACGTATTACAGACACTCACCCACATCAAGACACGTAACTGGAAACTATCCCAAGCTATCGTGACACTACCCAGGGAACTTAAAACCCACTGCTAATTACTAACTATGACCTGGTGATAAGATAATATGAAACAGCTGTGCTCCAATTTAAAACAATTCACAGGACACAGGAAGTGCTCCCCACTAAACACCCTGTGTGTGACACAACTTACCACAACTATGACAGAAGGCTACCTCTGTCAGAAGCCGTGCAAACCTCTGACTGTAACATTTTCTGGAGTTACTCGAGAGTAGATTATTGGACTGACTGTTCTCTGTGTCTGTTTATTATGCGACTCAAGGTGCTGGCAACTCCGTCATTTACCTTTATTCTGATGTCGCTTTCTTTAATCATCTACATGTCATTCTTCAAAGCCTGACTGTACCACGTTTCATTCTATTGTCAACATAAAAAAAAATATATAGTTCTGTTTTCTCAGAGCAGGCCATTGCGTTCTGCTTTTGGCAATTGAGTAATGTGCCGACAACTCAATTTCCACCAGGTAATATTGTGAACTACGCACTCACAGCGTTTCAATAAGCTTCAGCAGTTGGTTTACTCCGAATCTTCAGGCTAATGGCATAGTGGACTTTCAACGCTGTGAGAGCGTAGTTCACTCTATTACCTGGTGGAAATTGAGTTGTCGGCACATTACTCAATTGCCAAAAGCAGAACGCAATGGCCTACCCCCCACTGTGTAACCAGTTCGGTTGAGTTAGAGGAATCACATGGCATCACAGGCCCATATATCACTCTATTAGACCCTGTCGTTCCCTTTTGAAAGAAAGATAAATAGAAAAGAATGATTAACTTTTCGACTAAAAAAGTGTAGTGAATTGCTGAGAGCGGGGCCTCAGAGGCCTACATTGTGCCCTGCTTCATCTGAGGCCGGTCTCTGGTGCTTTCTTTTGGCTGTGCAGCCAGCTCAACTCTGTCTCCCATTGCAGAGGCCGGTCTCTGGTGCTTTCTTTTGGCTGTGCAGCCAGCTCAACTCTGTCTCCCATTGCAGGGCCGGTCCCTGGTGCTTTCTTTTGGCCGTGCAGCCAGCTCAACTCTGTCTCCCATTGCAGGGCCGGTCCCTGGGCGAAGCGTGGGCTCAGCCTTCTCATACAAACAATAACATGTCACACACGCAAACACACATATGGCTGCGCACAAACATTTTTAAATGTTTACATTTTTAAATTTCTACTGACGCACACACACACATTTCCCTTGGGCTATCATGGCAGAGGAACGTATAAACGGTGCTCAGGGGGAAAATGCAGTACTTTTTCCGACATCCCCTAAGATACAAGCTTTGGGGATGTGCAGATCTCTTTCTCTCCTATTCTGCCTTGGCGTTGGACAGGAATATATACATGAATGGTGTCAATTACACAAATCAACCACTTTCTGACTAACCTGCTGTTCAACCTGACAGACGCCACACTCTTTCATTTTGACATAATCTGTATGCTAGTTTTGAACACTTGGCACGTTTTTAAGTTAGCCTGACCTACTTTCACAAGTAAAGTCTGAGTAAGACATGTAAAATCCCTGGGCCAGTCTTACCTGATCGGCTGACCAGATCTGTGCACTATTAACTGATGCTTGCAAGTAACCAGCATACAAACAAAAAAAACTGTTGAAGTATTAAGGGCCGATGTTATAGTTCGTTGGTGTTTTAAGCCCCCAACGAAGTGTTTCAGGCAGCGCTGCAAGGAAGGCACTCAACACCCTCTACAGTTTCAACCAATCATAGCACTGATTAGGGTTAGGGTTAGGGTTAGGGTTAGGGTTAGGGTTAGGGTTATGGTTATGGTTAGGGTTAGGGTGATTGGTTGAAACTGTAGGGGGTGGGGATGTTATACTCTTAGACAAAAATAATTAAAAAAAATATTTGAAATTTGGCAGTCCCCATAGGAGAACTCTTTAAAAAACACTCTTTGGTTTTCTTGAGAACCATATTTGGTTCAATATAGGCCCTTCTAAGGGTGTACTTGAGAAAGCCAGCCACATGTTGGAGACACACTAGACCAGCTCTGGGGCTATTGTGTTTTATTGCACACCAACACAACAGAAGCAGGAAGGCGGTTCAGAGGTCTACCAAAACAGCTTTATCTTTCTGTATACACAGAGCGTATCTCGACAGGCCAAAAGTCTAAACAGTAGATAAGAGCATCACATCCTTTCCAGGGCCTAATAGCAGACATGTGTACGAGGAGTTAAATAAGGCCCCATTGTGTTGTACACAGACATTCGGACACTTTCGCTGTGTGTCCGAGCAGTAAAATGAAAATATTTTCTACAATAAAGAATAAGGAACCAAACACATCTGTAGTTGTGATCCATCTGGGGAAGCGTGAGTGGGATCCTGTCTGACTGGTCTTATGGATTCGAATGCCCTGGGGACTTTAGTGTTTAGGTGAATGCTTTATCCGCGCCCCTGGACCCCGAGATTGTGGTTGACAGAAAGAAATGAAACATCCTGGGAGTATACAAGCCTCAACGCGCTACTTAACTTTTTTCAGACAAAATGTGTGAGTGACTCATTGCTATTATTTAGAGATAAAGGCAATAATTTTCACGAGGCTGACAACATAACAGCTTCTGTCGTTCCTAATTATACTCCTCATGTGACCCCAGTGGCCGAGCCCTTTACAGGTTTTCTGTTTTCCCCAGTGCTCAGTCCAGTTAAAACATCTCGGTTAGAATCGAGCCCGAAAAATTATTAATAATTAATAAAACCCAGCAAAGATTTCCATCTAACTAAATATTTACTGAGGTATGAATGGTTCAGACACGGACAATTTATTGCAAACAGTGTTTCAATTTATGTCTCTAGCGTTTCATGTTCTCTGTGTGGATTTGTATCAAAGTGTGTTTACTCTGGGGGAATTAATATGTTTAATATAACTGATCTAAACTGTAATGTACCAAAAAACAGTTTACTCACACAGTGGAAGTAGCCATTATTAAGTTATTAAGTTATTTCCAGACAATTTTACGCTCCAGCCGATAGATCTTAAGAGCATCGTTATGGCACCATGGTCAAACACCAGGAACAACGTCAACACCTGCGCTCCATTTTGCCCTTTGAAACAGCTTATCTCAGCTCTTGGAGAACAAGGGACGGACACATGCATGGTTACTGGTTACATTCCCAACTGACAGACCATAAGAACATGTTATATTAGCAACAAGACTGTCATCTCTACCAGAGCGAAATGGTTCTCTCAAGAGTTGCGACTATGTTCAAAAGAACCACAAAAAACTGTGTCGCTAAATTGGCCCAGCATGGTAGAGTACATTTTGCCTGGACTTGCCTTGTCACACGTCAACAGCCTCTACCTAGCGAGCACAAATAATTGCAGTGTTGGGTCAGATTGAACATCTTCCTCCTAGTGGTTCTGATTGCCTACAGTTTACCTACAGTTTGAGCCAGCAGCAGTGTAAAACAGAACTGCATATCTTGTTGGGATTTGACAATGTTGGATTATGATATTTCTGTATGACCGGGTCCATTACAGTCAGAGACTAATTTTGGTTAAATGGCTGTTGTCCATGTATTTACTGGCCCTCTTATCAGAAAGATGGCAATATAGCACCTGCGTCCATGGAGTTCTGTGAGCTCCACCAAACTTTAATACAGAAAGACAAAGCGTTGTCACTCTGCCCAAACAGATTAATCTTTTGTCTCGATGCGAATTGCGCTTCCAGTCTAACATTGTAAAACGTCCCCCATCTCGTTTTGCATTTTCAGCTCCTGTACGATCGAGAAAATCTGCAGAAAGGTCTAATACCAGTTTTGGCACAGGTGTCTGTGCGCACCGGAGGAAACTAGTAAGTAGACTAGTTGTATATTGAACCAGCATTGGGGTTCTGATCAAAACCTCACTGCTGCTGGAGACTGAGGATCCGAATAACGAAACGACAGCGCTGTTCCAGCTACGGAAGGACAGTTAGCTGTCATAGATGATTAAGGGACCGGGCACCAGGTGTCGAATGGGGACTTGGGCTCGGGCCACATTGTGATCCGCGGTCTAATCCGCTTTGGGGATATGAGAGGTGATGGTGATGTCTGAGGTGGAGGGATTACAGAGTTCCTGGAGAGAAAGGATCATGTTCCTGGCATGGATGCTCTAGTCTAGACAGGTGACTGCTGTGCCATACCGCACAGGGTTCCATAAGCACCTCAGTGTCCAATAAGATGAGAGGGTGACAGGGATCTACCCAAATACGTATTGTTTGTGTTGATGCACGCATGGCACTTGACCGCTTTAAGCTGTCCTATCAGCAGGTCAATTTATATCATTCCACTGGGGAATAGAATGTAACAAAATATGTTGCATCATCATAGTTGCTACGTTTTTTGCTTAATTAATAATACATACTTGAGTTCCTAGCTACAATTAAATATGTTTTGAACACGCACACACAAATACAAACCGTGGGCTGTTAGAGAGACGCTAAATAATTTACAGTGTCCACACCATTGGACTATGGCCTGAGATCAATGCATCTACCAAACACATTAATTAATTAATGTCAATGAGGAAAATGCTCCATTGTCGTCTCTTAGAAGGAAATGCTGCCAATTTGCAAACATATTATAAAGATACACCTAAATGTTGACACCTAAAAATGTTTTGACAATGTTTTTTAGACATCCAATTGCATCGGCATGAGATGAATTTCTTCAGAAGGCAATTTGGGACAGCACCTCAGTTTGGGACAGAACCTCAGTTTGGGACAGAACCTCAGTTTGGGACAGAACCTCAGTTTGGGACAGAACCTCAGTTTTCTAGACAGAAGAGCCCGTTTACATCAAATATAGAGAATGTCTGAATTGGCTGTTCTGATATAGAAAGCATTAATCAAGACTATGATATATATATTTAGTTGTTTTTTTTAACCTGGCGATCTGGGGAGAAGCTGGGGATTGAACCCAGGACACCAAACACTCTAGCAATGATCTACACCAACTGCTCCAAGATCTATACTAGATATACCATCAACGGCCACTTCATTAGGTGCACATTTTGAATTGATCATAATATCTAACAATCCAATCACCTGGCAGCAACCAAATGCATTTAGACATGTAGAAGTTCAAACCAAGCATCAGAATGGGGATATAAGATGATTTAAGTGACTTTGAACATGACATGAAAGTGCTGAAATACTGGGACAAGTTCTGGGACTTTCCCGCACAACCATTTCAAGGGTTCACAGAGAATATTCTGAATAAAAGAATGTCTCGTTGATGGCAGAGGTCAGAGATCAGAGGTCGGAGGAGAATGGCCAGACTGGTCCGAACTGATAGAAAGGCTACAGCAACTTAAACAACCAAGGTTTGCAGAAGAGCATCTCTGAACACACAGCAGCAGAAGACCACCCCAGGTGTCAATCCTGTCAACTAAAAACAGGAAAATGAGCAATGTGCACATGCCCACCAGAGGTGGACAGAAAAGATTGGATAGCCGTTGCCTGGTCAGATGAGTCACAATTCCTGCTGCGACTTGACGTAAACAACATGATAGCATGGATCCATCCTGCCTTGTCTCAACGGTTCAGGCTGGTGGTTTAATGGTGTGGGGCTGTTGTCTTGGCACACTTTGGGCCCCTAGGTACCAATTGAGCTTCGTTTTCAATGCCATCGCCTGCCTGAGTATTGCTGCCAACCAAGTCCATCCCATTATAACCACAGTGTATCCATCATCTAATGGCTACTTCCAGCAGGATAACATACCATGTCATAAATCTCACATTATCTTGTTTTTCCAAACCTGATAATGACTGTATTGTACTGAAATTGCCTCCACAGTCACCAGATCTCAATCCAATAAAGCTTGAGTTGTGGTCTAACGGGAGATTCGCATTATAGATATGCAGCTGACAAATCTGAAGCAACTTTGTGATGCCATAATGTCAATATACCAAACTGTCTGAGGAATGTTATTAGCATATTGTTGAATCCTTGCCACACAGAATTAAAGCAGTTATGAAGGGAAAAGGGAACTAGCAAGGTGTACCTAATTAAATGGCCAGTGATTGTATATGGCTGTCCAAGTACAGGGATTTTTCATAGATGATAGCAACAGTTAAGTTGCTCCGTGTTGTTGATTCAGCATGGACTTGCCACTGGGTATGAATTGCTTGTGCTCAACATGATCTAATTCCAACGACCCACTCTATTTCTTCATCTGCTTAATTGTCTCTCTTAGCATTATTCGCTCCTTGGTCGCTTCTCTTCTTTCCACCCCCCTAAACATCTAATTTCTCCTTTCCCCTCTCCTTCCACTGTTCCAACATCCTCCTATATGACAGACAAACTGACAGACAGACTGACAGACCCAATAGCCATAACGCCACGGTTTGTTTCGGGTTATGCCAGAAGTGGATAAGCTTTCAGCTGCTAAGTGTTATTTTATACAATTTTTAGCTACTATAAATCTATAAGTCTGAAACGCTTAACACTTCGCACGCTGGTGTGGGCCAGTTCATGGACTGCATGCGAGGTACAAAGCAAGGCCAGGGAATTGCAGATGGTGTTCAAAGTGCATTGCTCGCTCCAGCACACCGAAAACATTTGTCAGCCAAGGCAAGCGGTGACAGCCTCTTTACGTACCATTGTTTGCAGAGAGACTTGCTGGGATTGCTGTTGATGAAATACACATTGTAGTGAAATGGTGATGTTGAATTAAGGCACACACCACAGAGACACATGATCGGTTTGACAGTGCCTCGCTTTCTTTCCCTCCTTCGTGTCTGTCGAACTCCGGAAGCGACTCCTAGACTTTAGCCCCAAGTCTCCTGAGTGCAGTGATAAGATTAGCTTGTACTATACAAGATCCAACCCAGATTTGGCATCACTGAATCGGAGAGACAAAATGAGCGCCCGGCGGAACCGTCAGGATTAACTGGCATGCCCAGGGACTGACTAGCAGATCGTCTTACCTCGACGGCTCTGGGTTTCAATCTGCTAAAATGTTCTTTTAGTAACTGGTCTAAATGCTAGACCACTTCAGCATCCCTAATGGAGATGGATGAAGATGAGCGGGCAAGGGCGAGAGAATAACTTTCGGCAATGTATTCACATCGTTTTCCCATTCATCAGTGTTGTGAGGCTAATCTCTCTCCATTGAAATGTAATGTATTTACTTGTCTTCTCGTCATGAGTCGTGTGTTCCTGTAGGCGTCATTAACTCCTCGCTAATCTCCATTCAAATGAAAACAATGCAATCACATTAGCTTTATTATGGCTTCATGCACATCTTTTGGCAAACATTTGGTACCAGATATATGGACTTGTTTTTGCTGATACAGGCATTTTTCTTAACCATTTAGAGGAACATTTGAATATCACTGAACAGGTTTTTCGTTTTTTTCATGACTAATCACATACATTTGAATAACACAAGTAGTCTCACCTGCATTTGATGTAGATAATGGAAGGTTTTGTGTTGTGGCCCTGAGGTATCACAATACCAACTAGTGCAAGATCATGCGCAAGCTTTCTACAGGAAATGGCTACAGTGTATGGCCATGACCAATGAGCAGAAAATCCATAGTCAGGCACAACGAAAACAATGACCACCTGACTTGTAACTTTTGATACAGAGTGTGTCACCAATCATGTCAAATACTCTGCTTCAATTTGTGATATACAAAACTGCACATTGCCTCACCAAAATGCTCTGAAATTGTTGCAGTAGGAGAAGTGGGTCACTGAAATATTATTAGTCTCTGTGAGTGATCTGCTGTTGCCCCACTGTGGCTCTAGGATCTGCTCCACTGTGGCTCTAGGATCTGCTCCACTGTGGCTCTAGGATCTGCTCTACTGTGGCTCTAGGATCTGCTCCACTGTGGCTCTAGGATCTGCTCCACTGTGGCTCTAGGATCTGCTCCACTGTGGCTCTAGGATCTGCTCCACTGTGGCTCTAGGATCTGCTCCACTGTGGCTCTAGGATCTGCTCCACTGTGGCTCTAGGATCTGCTCCACTGTGGCTCTAGGATCTGCTCCACTGTGGCTCTAGGATCTGCTCCACTGTGGCTCTAGGATCTGCTCCACTGTGGCTCTAGGATCTGCTCCACTGTGGCTCTAGGATCTGCCCCACTGTGGCTCTAGGATCTGCTCCACTGTGGCTCTAGGATCTGCTCCACTGTGGCTTTAGGATCTGCTCCACTGTGGCTCTAGGATCTGCTCCACTGTGGCTCTAGGATCTGCTCCACTGTGGCTCTAGGATCTGCTCCACTGTGGCTTTAGGATCTGCTCCACTGTGGCTCTAGGATCTGCTCCACTGTGGCTCTAGGATCTGCTCCACTGTGGCTCTAGGATCTGCTCCACTGTGGCTCTAGGATCTGCTCCTCTGTGGCTCTAGGATCTGCTCCACTGTGGCTCTAGGATCTGCTCCACTGTGGCTCTAGGATCTGCTCCACTGTGGCTCTAGGATCTGTTCCATTGTGGCTCTAGTATCTGCTCCTCTGTGGCTCTAGGATCATCCCCATATATATATATATATATATATATATACTAATTGGCTTCATCACCGTCTCCTCTCCACCAGTAAGCTGTTGTGTGGTGCGCTTTCAGGTGGATGCTGCACATTGGTGGTGGTTGAGGAGATTCTCCCTTACATGTAAAGCGCTTTGAGGTCCCAGAAAAAACGCTAAATAAATGTAACAAATTATTATTATCAAGAGTCAACTTCCTTCTGAAACGGGCTCTGGTGACTCGGTGTGGACTGGCCAGCACGTCTGCAAGGATGATTTACAACTTCGTGAGCCACGTTAGTGTCGCCGGCCTATCAGTGACAGATGACATACAACAGATGAAAGAACGACTGCAGTCCACTGTGGTGCTGCTGAAAGACAGGGGAGGGTGAGAGGGGTGAGGGTGGGGGGGGGATGTCCTGTTTGGGTCATGTGCACTTGTGGACCAGGCTAGTGTGGGAAAGGGGAGAGCCTCTGTTTGTTCTGGGTGAAGGGAGAGAGAGAGGAGTGGGGTCACACTGTTATGGTTCAGTAGGATGACTATAGTAGTATTGTATATTATGGGGACTCTGTGGGAATAAGGACATTACACACACACACGCACGCACACACACACGTGCACACACACGCACGCGTGTCTTTTCCCACAGTTAGCTGTGTTTGTTCCTCCCAACGGTATCTCTCTCTCTCTTTCTCTCTCTCTCTCTCTCTCTCTCTCTCTCTCTGCATGAAACATATACGTGACTAAATGTTTTCATGAATAAAGAACCTAACCGTTATAACAATATTATGGTCTGGGGGGTTGGGTGGGGTGAGTCTGAGGAGTCGGGTGAGTCTAGGGGGTCGGATAGGGTGAGGGGTCGGATGGGGTGAGTCTGGGGGTCGGGTGGGGTGAGTCTGGAGGGTCGGATGGGGTGAGTCTGGGGGGCAGATGGGGTGAGTCTGAGGTGTCGGGTGGGGTGAGTATGGGGGTCGGATTGGGTGAGTCTGGGGGTCGGATGGGGTGAGTCTGGGGGTCAGATGGGGTGAGTCTGGGGGTCGGGTGGGGTGAGGGGTCGGATGGGATTAGTCTGGGGGGGTCGGGTGGGCTGAGCGGTCGTATGGGGTGAGTCTGGGGGGTCAGATGGGGTGAGTCTGGGGAGGTCGGATCGGGTGAGGCTGAGGGGTCGGGTGGGGTGAGGGGTCGGGTGGGGTGAGGGGTCGGGTGGGGTGAGTCTGGGGGGTCGGGTGGCTGAGCCAATGCAGCTCTCTTGGCCATTTCAGTCAAAACAATGCATGTATGGGAAAGTATGGCACTCTTTGTAGTTCCTGTACCTCGTTTGGTAAAAATCATAGCCTGCCCATTTCCTTTAATTCTTCGCCTGCTCTGGGAACGAATTTTATATCCTTCCTGCAGACAAACTTTTATGCTGCCAAGGCGCTGGGAAGTCATCTTTGGGAGAAATGCAAGATGTCTCCTCAGTAAGAACTGAAGTATTTTTGCCTGCATCTTAAATCCCTTAGGTAATACCAGGTTGTCTCTTGCCTGTTTTGTTTTATATTTGTTCATCTCTAAACAATTCTGCTAATAATGACTTTTCAGTGTTCAATCACTCCAGTTTTCATTCTGCGGAACAAAGACGTATGCAACGTTTTTTTCCAAACATATTTTTTTTTCTTTGATAATAATAGAACTATGCTACTCAACAAAAAGTGCCTTACTTTTGTCTAAAGTGTAAAATGGGGAATATGATTATTCGCCATCCCTTCAGGTTATTTCAAGGGTTTTATGAGAAGCATCGCATATACAGCAATGTTTCATACAACGAAACTATGAAATCATGACATAGCACCATGAAGACAGATGATATGTTGATAGTTGATAAATACTCAAAGCAGTGACAAATGATTGAATTAAAACATTAAATTACAGTGCAGTCAATTATCTGATAACTACGTAACACCAACAGTTTACTTTTGGCACAAGCAAACCATAATCTTGGTTGAGAGACCCTACTGTCTGTGATGTCATGCAACTCCTCTGATTGATTAAGCAACAGAATTAAAATTCAATTAGCGCGAGCGGAATTCCTGCTGAGGTTTCACCTTGTAAGCCGTGCAATCAGTGTGATACGATGTGGGGCATCTAACAATAACTCAGAGACACAATACATATGAAGACAAATTTAGTGGTGCACAAAAAAACTGTTTTTACTGCAAGGAACAACCGATTCTTAATTAGTCTAAGGTACACTTCTTGGGCACACTTGGTGTTCACTTAATTGCCAAGCTGCGATGCAAAGAAGAAACTCCCCAACGATAAATAACGCTTGAACATTTATGAACATAAGCTTTTGCTTAATTTACATAAAGGTAAGTTGAACCAGGGTTCAAATGAAAACATTTAGATTTATTGGTGTACCTGCCTATAGAATTTGACCTATGAATGACAACACATAAACAGGGTGAGAATTGAATGTTTTTGCAGTAGACAGCACTGGTACAGGAAGGAACTGTACATTTTGAAGTCATAACGTATAATTTTTTACCAACAGAAAACATAAGCCCCAAAAGCTTAAATAGTGCCTGACAGGTTATGACACAAAGACCACCCTGTGACCACCCTAACCCGGTCACACCAAAGATCATCCATCCCAAATACCATGTTACTACCTGTCCTCCGTCCATGAGAAGAGTACACCAGTCAAAGGTGATGGGCCAACGCCACCATAGAAATATGACTTTAGGATGCATCTCGCTAAAAGTAGTTGAGAGGATTGTATTGTCTGTTTAATCCATCATAATCCTGAAATGACACGATGATACGAAACAATAACAACAAATGGTCCGTCTTCACGAGAGTATATGTGTTCTCTTCCTCGCAGAATCCCGCCTCTGGTGATCTATAGTGTTTATTTATTCAATGAGGTTCAAAGGTCTTTGGACGGTCACACTTGACGGTCACACTGGAGCCGGCACTCTAGGCCAGAATGTCACTGCGCTTGCTGCACCACACCACCAGGGCGATCATGGCCAGGGTGAGGACGATGGGGATTAGGATGAGGATGGTGAGTGTGTCATCCGACGGGTCCACCCAGATCAACCGATGCAGGGTACAGTTGGAGAAGTAGTGCTTGTGAGTGCGGATCATGTATCTCTCCGCCAGCGGGTTGGGCCAGAAACAGCCACTCAGGTCATTGCTTCTGTTCTCTGAACACAGCGAGAAGAAGTTGTACTGACTGCGGACAGAGGAGAAGGACAAATGCTTTTTTTAGATATAATTATTGCCAGGATGGTGCAATTGTAGCTAGCTAATCAGTGAGAAGTGATTTCAAACAAAAAAAAAATTTGTTAGCAACTTAATCCCGCCGGCTGGATGTGGGGCGAGAGAAATCCGTGCAATATAATTAAAAGAATTGCGGTTTCAAGTGGCGACAACGTGTATGTAGCGCCGTGGAAACCAAAGTTGCCTAGGAAACTAATGTTAACATCTTGTGTACACCGGCACCAGGGCTGATCATCGTGTTCACTTCATTAGCTAAGACATGGACAGAGGCTGCTTCGTTAGGGCCCATTGTTGTGTGTACTTAACCAGATAATGTGCACTAAAAGCGACCCATTAAAATGTCAACGTTTTTCCACAGGCCCCAGGCTGAGGACACGGGTAGAGGCTGAATACAGACTCGAATACAGGGACGAATACGGCACGCGAGGTGATACAGCTTTCCAGTCATGAAGCACCAGGTCAAACAGTTCCCACACGCGCCCATTAAAGTGAAAGCAGTCAAGACTTAAGAGGTCAGTAGTGTTAAACGTCAGTTACACACCAAACGCTTTTCACACAAGTGATGCGCTTTGACATCAGCCATTCCCATTCTGTGGGTAAAATCAAAAAAGCTTAGGTAGGCTATTTATATACTGCAGATTGCACCTCGGCACGGACTTGCAATCTGATTTGGTGCTGAGTTAACAAGCGCTTTAGTCGAGGGGCGGTCTACATGTCACGACTTAAGACGTTAAGACCTTTCATTAAGTCATTTAGGCTTTATAAGTTCTATGACGGTACTTCAGGAACTGTTTAAGGCCCTGCTGAGTGGTGAGCCGTCCACAACACTGCATCACAGTGCCACAACACTGCATCTCAGTGCCACAACACTGCATCATAGTGCCACAACAATGCATCACAGTGCCACAACACTGCATCACAGTGCCACAACACTGCATCACAGTGCCACAACACTGCATCACAGTGCCACAACACTGCATCATAGTGCCACAACACTGCATCACAGTGCCACAACACTGCATCACAGTGCCACAACACTGCATCATAGTGCCACAACACTGCATCACAGTGCCACAACACTGCATCACAGTGCCACAACACTGCATCATAGTGCCACAACACTGCATCATAGTGCCACAACACTGCATCACAGTGCCACAACACTGCATCACAGTGCCACAACACTGCATCACAGTGCCACAACACTGCATCACAGTGCCACAACACTGCATCATAGTGCCACAACACTGCATCATGCCACAACACTGCATCAGTGCCACAACACTGCATCATAGTGCCACAACACTGCATCATAGTGCCACAACACTGCATCACAGTGCCACAACACTGCATCATAGTGCCACAACACTGCATCATCAGTGCCACAACACTGCATCATAGTGCCACAACACTGCATCATAGTGCCACAACACTGCATCATAGTGCCACAACACTGCATCATAGTGCCACAACACTGCATCATAGTGCCACAACACTGCATCATAGTGCCACAACACTGCATCATAGTGCCACAACACTGCATCATAGTGCCACAACACTGCATCACAGTGCCACAACACTGCATCACAGTGCCACAACACTGCATCACAGTGCCACAACACCATCACAGCATCATAGTGCCACAACACTGCATCATAGTGCCACAACACTGCATCATAGTGCCACAACACTGCATCATAGTGCCACAACACTGCATCATAGTGCCACAACACTGCATCATAGTGCCACAACACTGCATCATAGTGCCACAACACTGCATCATAGTGCCACAACACTGCATCACAGTGCCAGTGTGCCACAACACTGCATCACAGTGCCACAACACTGCATCACAGTGCCACAACACTGCATCACACAACACTGCATCATAGTGCCACAACACTGCATCATAGTGCCACAACACTGCATCATAGTGCCACAACACTGCATCATAGTGCCACAACACTGCATCATAGTGCCACAACACTGTCATAGCCACAACACTGCATCACAGTGCCACAACACTGCATCACAGTGCCACAACACTGCATCACAGTGCATCATCAGTGCCACAACACTGCATCATAGTGCCACAACACTGCATCATAGTGCCACAACACTGCATCATAGTGCCACAACACTGCATCACAGTGCCACAACACTGTCACAGTGCCACAACACTGCATCACAGTGCCACAACACCGCATCATAGTGCCACAACACTGCATCATAGTGCCACAACACTGCATCATAGTGCCACAACACTGCATCATAGTGCCACAACACTGCATCATAGTGCCACAACACTGCATCATAGTGCCACAACACTGCATCATAGTGCCACAACACTGCATCATAGTGCCACAACACTGCATCATAGTGCCACAACACTGCATCACAGTGCCACAACACTGCATCACAGTGCCACAACACTGCATCACAGTGCCACAACACTGCATCACAGTGCCACAACACTGCATCATAGTGCCACAACACTGCATCATAGTGCCACAACACTGCATCATAGTGCCACAACACTGCATCATAGTGCCACAACACTGCAGGACAGTGCCACAACACTGCATCACAGTGCCACAACACTGCATCATAGTGCCACAACACTGCATCATAGTGCCACAACACTGCATCATAGTGCCACAACACTGCATCACAGTGCCACAACACTGCATCACAGTGCCACAACACTGCATCACAGTGCCACAACACTGCATCACAGTGCCACAACACTGCATCATAGTGCCACAATACTGCATCATAGTGCCACAACACTGCATCATAGTGCCACAACACTGCATCACAGTGCCACAACACTGCATCATAGTGCCACAACACTGCATCACAGTGCCACAACACCGCATCATAGTGCCACAACACTGCATCATAGTGCCACAACACTGCATCATAGTGCCACAACACTGCATCATAGTGCCACAACACTGCATCATAGTGCCACAACACTGCATCATAGTGCCACAACACTGCATCATAGTGCCACAACACTGCATCATAGTGCCACAACACTGCATCATAGTGCCACAACACTGCATCACAGTGCCACAACACTGCATCACAGTGCCACAACACTGCATCACAGTGCCACAACACTGCATCACAGTGCCACAACACTGCATCATAGTGCCACAACACTGCATCATAGTGCCACAACACTGCATCACAGTGCCACAACACTGCATCATAGTGCCACAACACTGCATCATAGTGCCACAACACTGCATCATAGTGCCACAACACTGCATCATAGTGCCACAACACTGCAGGACAGTGCGGAAACGCCACCGCAGACCGAGTTTGATCCGCCAGCATTGCCGGGAGTCCCACAGGGACGGTGCATATCTCTTAAAGTAACGAAAAAGCACAGAATCATACTTGGGGGAATTCAATTTTTGTTTCTTATTTTACTAAATCACGCAGCCACTAGATTGTTTCTGCCTTTACAGATGGCTGAGGAGACAATTTCCGGGGCCACAAATGTCCCCTGGTGGACCTTGAAGCAGCATCTGTTTGGGCATCATATGAGTCCACATGCTGTGACTCATCGTGCCTGTTGGAGAGATATCAGCCGTCGTCTGTCAGAGAAAGACATATGGAGCACTGTTTATATTTCGGCCGCTTCACTTCTATTTGATTTATCACTTCTTCACTCTCAAATGCATCACTATCCCAATAATTACAAAGGGAACAGTAGGAGTTCCAATATATCCAATATTAGCAAGACAAACTGCTGAGCAAATGATATACAGAAATAGAAAGGTTGAATTGTTGCAGGAATATTAAAAAATGCCCCCAAAAATTGAATCACACAGTTTTGTTGGTTAAAAACATTAAGTTGTAGAGGTATTTATTAAAGGAACTTTAAGTTTCTCCAAACCGACTGAAGTTGCATTGAGACATAATTGTGTATTGGATATCCAAACTTTGGGAGAGAGAAGTTAATAAAATATTTGTAATAAAAAAATAGCAATTGCCCATTGTGTGGTATTACAATTATATGAATGCAAGCAATCAATACTTTTTATTAATCGGTCTGTATAACAGTCAGTAAAAAAATATTGGTTTATTTGATACATGGCTCACTTGCTTTTCAATTGTAGTCATCAGAAATTGAAACACTCAACACACAATCTTTCAAAATGTCTCACTGCATTGCTAAAAACATTATACTATAGAGGTTAAAGACAATTGTAGTGGCCTTGGAATATAATTCTAAAAATCAATACCTGGCCTCAGTTATCCAGACACAGTTAAACATCATTTTCTAGTGTTGATAATGGTATAGCATATCATTTGTATATTTACTCTGCATCTGTGTGTCCGTTAATGAATATTCGCAAGACGTCGGAGAACCATGCTGAATCAGCCAGCAGACAGAGATGCCGGGGTCAGGGGTCAGGGGTCAGGGGGGAATTAAAACTTCACAGACCCAGCCAGGTGCATATTCATGGGCAATTTTGCATATCCCTTATCAGCCTAACTACACTGAAATATAATATCCTCTGATTTATTTGACTAAACGTCATGTCATTAAAGTGTAACTTTTGTTCTGAGATTCCACAGGAAGGGAAAAGCATTTGTTTTGAGGACATTTTATTTTAGGCACAAGATCCAAATATTAGGCAGCCTAAACAAAGTGTTGCATCGGGTGGAGTAAAGCGAAGGAAGGGTTCTTCACCTGACTCTACAGAGAACCTGGGCCATCTGACTGGAAGTGTACTCAGCCCCCCCCACCGCACTTGGTTTACATGGATTGATTTTGATATCACATGGAGTGCCTTTAACATCCGGGGCACTGAACTGATAAACGGACACTGGTCTGTTAGATTTAACAGAGAAGGCTACAATGTGATTAGAGTGGAGCGAGTTACCTGATGAAGTGGGTTAGGTTGCACCAGTTCTGACGGTCCACCAGAGCCATCTCCCTCTTGAAGATCTCCCCACACACCTCCAAATCCCACAGTAGCCGAGTCTCGTTGCACAAAGCGCTGCTCGAAATTTGAGGTATAGATTCAACATTGATATTCTCGACGGCTGCAGCACATAGAACGGTCCAAATAAAAAGGGAGATCAAACCATTACTTCAGATGGGCCATAGTTTCATTAGGCGTGTGTTAATTACAGCAGGCAACAGAATTAGTGAAACTGTGTTTCCTAATAAAGTGTGTTATGGAGACAATGTGCATGTACTGCAATGACGAACAATGACTAACGACTCACAGGGTACGTCAGAAGATTTTTGTTCATTTAGTGAAAGTACTGTCACGTCGTGAAAATGAAAAAAATATTGTAGTTTAGTTAAATAACTGTGCTGCATTTGTAAATTGTGCTACAGCAGTAATATCTTCAGATCAAACCGTGCTTACCTGACAATCCTCTTGTCATCCAACAGTTCACTGTCGAAGAGAAAATGAAACTGTCAGCAGGCTTGAAAACAGTGAAGCTTCAATACATCTGTGACTTCAATTAAACGTTGTCGACAAAACACAACTGAAAACTATAATCTTTCGTATAAAACAATGTTGACCAGGAAGCCATGAACTTTGTCATTCTAGGCACATCCGAACTGAGCAAATTAAAACAATATATGATCACCCAGTTCATAACACAGTGCTTTGAGCATCTTTGAGTAGGTTTAAATAAGCTATGGGGTTCTCTGGCACAATTACAAAACCGTCTGATCTGGGATGTTATTGTCTCCGCTGTCATGAACAACCGCACTGTGAAATGAAAGGGTGAAAGAGCGTTCTTATAATGTTGAGCTGACAAGACAGATAGACACACCTGAACCAAAACATGGTGGCATATTTTGTTTTTCAGCAAAACTACAGCAGCAACTAAAGTTGATGGAGCAGGTCTCCACAAATTTCACTTACAGATGCAACTAAATATTTGTCTATTCAGCCAGAAATGAAAAAAAATTAAGTATTCCAGATATAAAAATGTTAAACGTTTTTCCTGTGCCGCTATATCGAGACTTACACATGCACTTTAAACGAATGACTAAAAACTAGCGTCATGCCTTGTGATTAACCAGGCCCGCCATCTGTGAGCTGCAATGCGGTGGCTCTCTACAGCAGAAACTCAGTTGGATGACAGCAGAAAGATAAGGAAATGGTGACAGGCACTGCTCAAAGCTGCTGTCGATCTGTAAGGACATCTGCGCTCCTCTTGGCTGAGCCTGTGACCTCACCTCAGGAAGGCTCTCTCTTATGAATATTTACTCCATATTACACCTCTTCCTTGAATACTAATGCACCTGGACACATCTGAATCTCAGCATGTCGGGAGAAACCACTTCTCGGTGACCCTGGGATGTTTCACAATTTTGTGGTAGTTCTGAACTACCACACCTGACTGGTTTAGCCGGTTGGTGTGACAAACCTGTAAACAGAAAAACCCAAGTTATTGCATGAGGCCCTTCTGGTTGCTGGAGATGTTAAATCTAGGGCTCAGGAAAGTAATGACCAAACTCTGCACTAGATTTGTAAATAGATCAAATATGGTAGCGAATCCAAGAGGAGTGGTTTGAGAAATGTCTCTTACAGGGCAATCCGGGCATACCGAACCACCCTGCAGACCAGAACAAAGAGATTGAGGACAGGAAATAAACCACAGGGGCTAAAAGAAAAGACACGCACACGTGTACGTGTGCACACACCAACACACAACAGGCACATATAAACCCACCTACTTTCACTCATTCATTCATTTAGTTTTCACCTGTCTCCTCACTGTGCCATTTGCTCAGTGACAGAGAAATGATTTGCCTTCAAATGCTTATAGGCCACCATTCAACCAACCACAGATAAAGCTACCGTATACGGCACAGCGTTTTCACTGAAAATGACTACCCGGTATCCACAGGGTAAACAGATTGAAACAGACAGCCATGAATAAATGTTCTTTCTTTTACATGAAACACCTCATAGCCTAAACTCTACTTTAGAGCATTCTGAGTAAACTTACAGATTTCAAATACCATAGGATCAGTCAATACACCTGTATTGGCAACAGTCACAGCAAACAATGACGTTTGTCTTCTGTGCTCATCATAGCTATGCCCTTCTACGAACGCGTGACACAGTATCAGACATGGTAGAGGAGGAAGACCGTGGAATAAATCTTGTTGCGCAGCCATGCTAAATTTAGTGATTTCCTCCAGCAGGATATGTGTTCAAAGCAGAAGGGCCTTTTGATCGGTACCCACGATAAGTTTAGACGTGCTCATGACGCGAGCACAGTGTAGCCTATAGGTACATTTGAGTGCATTTTCCCAAATTGTCCCCCAACCAACCACTGACTGTACAGCATGTGCATCTCACCAGCAGTCCCCACCGCGCACACGCGTCACCCCTAAATAGATCTCCTTATCTTTTCTCCAAGTGTGAATTCTATTAGTTTCACTTGACAGTATTGGTTTCCAGCAGGTTAATTGCGGTTTGCGGCTTTTGCACCTTCCCTGGAAAGTCTGGAACACAGGTAGACTCAGTGTCACGGAAATCCATAAACTATATAGAGATTAGGAATTAAATAGCAAACAAATGTGTGTGGGTATTTCAGTATTTCCTTCCTGAGATATCGTCCAATGAGTGTTTTCCACCAAACATATTCGAGGACCGAAATAACACCCAGCTGTCAACACGCCACTAGGGACCTATGAGCAGACACCATAAAAATAAAATCGCACAGATAAACCTAACAGGCCAGCGGATAAGGCACCGCTGAGCTTCCTGATACCACACAGAACGTATCAGGGGCACACAGCAGCTTCACCGGAGACATGGAGGAGAGGCTCAGAGATGTCAATGTCCCCTCTGTGAGAGACTATTTGCACTCCAGCTTAAAACTGTCACTGCGCCTATATGCTGCGGAGAGGACTGCTGTTTCTGGTGGTAGCTAGGAGAAAACTAACAAGCGGAAATATTGTGTGTACAAATTAAAATCAGTATACATTTTCACATACTGGTATACACTTTTAAAACTTGAAAATGTTCAATGTTTTTTAGCATATTTTCCTATCAACATTGAGATGTTTATTGTCAATATAGCGAATTGACAAATAACGTGGTCACCATTACTGTGCGATCTGGTTACATTTTGGTTTTACTAGAATCTACAGTATCGACTGCCTTTTTTCAATCGACTGAAAACATGTTTGTTTGCCTAATTGGGGGGAGTGGCTAATTCAGTACACTTTTTTTGTATTCCTGAGCTCAGGTGTTTTGGGGAGAGTCCTAGTTACAGTCATTATTTTTTAAAATAAATACTTTTAGAAATGTATTCCCTCGTTCTTTTATTTTTTATTTTAGAGACAATTTATGCATGCATGACAGTCTAGGCCTATTTTGCTCATTTATTTATTACAAATAACAAATAAAGTTTGCTGAATCTAAAGGATTTTACCCAAAGAAACAACATTTGCAACTCACATACCGGTACATAAGCAATATTATTAATATACTGGAATGCTAGTGCCTTATCAGACGTGTCAACTGGTTCTGAGACTTTGTGTTGCGTGAATCCACCAGTTAACGCTTGTAGCTTGGTAAGTTGTCATTAATCAGTTTAATTTTTCTAAGCATTAATGTTTCCACCAAAGCACACTTTAATAGTTGAATTAACAAACAATGTCATTGCCCGGCACGATTACAGATGTCCCCTGATTAACGCTTGTAGGAAACATCTCCAGCCACTATGATTACGCCATTACCTATTCAGGTCAGGAACCAATTAATAGGGACAGACAATTTGGTTGTGGCTCTACCATCTATCAGGAAATCTAACGTTTCCAGGGCCCCACCTGAATCCCATTATAACCCCATTTTATCTTAAACATCAAAGGACCATGGCCATCTTATGTGTGATTCAGTGAGTTAAATGCCTGCACAAACTTAGATAGAGGTGCTGGTATGTGTTTTTATATAATAGCATAACTTAGCAGTTATTGTCCTTGGTAAGATTGTTAAGAGAACAATATGATATGGTAGAACTATGGCATAGACTAGTAAACTTTCTATTTAGATTTACAAGTGTGGCAAATATAGATGTGAGTATATGTGTATTTGCGAGGTACGTTATGACCAGACGTAGTATGTTTATTATGCCAGGGGCTGTGATAACTTGCATTTATTAAATTCCAGGTCAAGCTCTGTCCATAGTTTGCAATAAAACACATTTTTAAAGAGCAGTGATTTCTAAACAATAGTGTTTTTCGGTGCAAAATTTCCAACATTCTAAATATACAATTAATTGCGATTATCTGCAGAGGATAATGCGATTAATAATGTTAATCATTTGGTAGGCAAGACTGAATATTATGTTTTTATTTTTAACCAAATACTTTGGAGGGCCCAAAAAATGACTTCTGGACAGATGATGGCCATTCCTTAATAACAGAGTAAAAGGGCCTTGTAAATTGTTCGACTTTACTTCAAATGTTAAGTTTTACTTACAGTGGGATCACACTAACTGTAAGACCCAGGAAAAACAAGCCTAAGGTGAGTCTGTGTAAGTTGAACACAGCCAGAGCGTAACTCTGGTTCATCCGTTATATATTCAACAGAGGAGGAGGAAGAAGAACAGGAAGAAGAGGAGGCGGAGAAATAGAATAAAGTTGAATGTTGACAAGTGTGTGAAATACAGACGATACAAAAAGTCTCCAGTTGCTTTGCTACGTCCCTCTTGACAGATTTTTTGTCAGAAAACATTAGGGTACAGGGCAAACTATTTTTAAATCCACGACCACCTTGCTAGCTTAAACCAGGGCGCCAAGCTCTTTATTTTGGTTGTTTGTGTGAACATTTTAGCCTTCAGTGCCTTCATTCAAAATACCCACAGCTAATAAGCAATTGCCAAGTAACTGAAATAGACTGCTGTCAACACATGGCTATTGTCCATGTTGCTGTCATTGACTGTGATTTTATAAAGTGACTCACTCCACAAAGGCAGAAATAAGCGTACTCCACTCATCACAGCAACAAAAGGTGGATGTAGTTGTAATATTATCTTTAAGTGGCCGGGGTCACTCAACTATCTGAAGCTTGTCTGTCATTTGGCCTGCTTTTCACATGAGATATTTTACAATGCAGACCTATTGGTCCATAGACCAATCAGTGAACTCAGAATTTGAAGTGTTTTGTGAGTGACCTCAGTCTGAACGCTCAGATCGGATTTGAAGTGTTTTGTGAGTGACCTCAGTCTGAACGCTCAGATCGGATTTGAAGTGTTTTGTGAGTGACCTCAGTCTGAACGCTCCGATCGGATTTGAAGTGTTTTGTGATTGAACTCAGTCTGAACGCTCAGATCTGATTTGAAGTGTTTTGTGATTGAACTCAGTCTGAACGCTCAGATCGGATTTGAAGTGTTTTGTGATTGAACTCAGTCTGAACGCTCAGATCGGATTTGAAGTGTTTTGTGATTGAACTCAGTCTGAACGCTCAGATCGGATTTGAAGTGTTTTGTGATTGAACTCAGTCTGAACGCTCAGATCGGATTTGAAGTGACCTCAGTCTGAACGCTCCGATCTGTCACACACGAACGCGGAGATCAGGATACAGTTCCCGGAGAGTAATGATTTCATGTTTACTGAAGTTACACAAACAGAACGGTACAGGTGGTAAGCAAACCACAAGCAAACAGACGTATTTGAGAACTCATGAACACAAACAATAACCAAAAAAGACTGAGAGAACAGAGTGCCGCATATAAACAGGGACCGATTTCTCATGAGATCTAGGTGTTCCTGTGTGCTATATCACAGTGTGTGGTGTGTGTGTGTGTGTGTGTGTGTGTGTGTGTGTATATATATATATATATTTATCTGTCTGTGTCAATCTGAAATTGGTATCCTTGGAATCCTAGTATGGACAGTGTGGAATGGATTGAATCCCAATGAAACGTAGTCATGTATTAATTCTACACGTTTTATTTCTGTTATACCTAATAACATTTTACTTATTATATAGCTAATAACATTGTATTCAGTATATACCTAATAGCATTTGATTTATACCTAATACTAAGTTGAGATCCTGACAGGAGTGGTCCTCCGCAGCCTAATACAGGCCACTAATGGAGTACATCTCTGTGCCTCGAGTCACATACTTTATTGACCGATATATTTCTCATTGCTACAGTATGTTCTATGGAGCAGTAGTGGGGGAGTAGAATTCACTCCCTTTGGTGCTGCCATGTTCCCAGGCCTGTTTAATTTATTGAGTTGCTTTGGGGTGAATGCTGGACCTCGATCTATTTCTGACATGACAACTTTAAAATATTTTTAAATTGTGCATCTTTGATATATAATGAGATTACAAAAAAGTATCTTTGCATAAACAATGAAAAAAATGAAAATTATGGAGACATTTATACGCTACAGAAAAACCTCAATTCATTGCTTGTTATTTTCACACAACCAATATACAGTATATAGGCTGAATGTAAGACATAGAAGCGACGTAAGACGTTTTTCCAGCATATTAGATTAAGGACCCACTGCTTTGATGGAATATATAACTAATTGAATGTGACCAGGCAGATATTTCTATCATCAATGTCATGATAATCTTCACAGGTGATCTACAGCTAAAACAGGCTCATCGTTTCTTTCCCCCTTGGATTATTTTTCTCACACACAACCAATCAACCAATTCTTTGAACAACTTTTTGTATCAAAAGGTTCTATTTCAATTGGGCCACTACGCCCCAGGGTAGACTAAAATCAATTTTAAAATGTACCTGAGCGTGTTGTGTGTGTGTATGTGTGTGTGTGTGTGTGTGTGTGTGTGTGTGTGTGTGTGTGTGTGTGTGTGTGTGTGTGTGTGTGTGTGTGTGTGTGTGTGTGTGTGTGTGTGCGTGTGTGCGTGTGGGTGTGCGTATGCGTGTGTGTTTAAAGTGAACTCCATCAACTTCACTTGAATGAAACTGTGAAAACCAGTGTGTGATCATATTGATTTACCTACTCCAATTTGCCCTCCTGGCCCAAGTAATTCGCCCCAAAAGCCAGACCAAAAGGTTTTTGAAAAAAAAGCACATATTGTGCACTTATTCCAAATCATCGTTGGTATATGGATATAACGTAACAAATAAACAGGAAAGAATTAGCCCATATTAACCTACATTTTGCCTGACTTATTCTTAGACTGAAAAATTAGTCACAGACTGGACAACGGGATAAAGGCTCCATATAACTTGGATGTCTAGAAAGACAAACAGTCTGAGGGAAGGTTCCATGTGGGATGGAAGCAGCGGTCCAGGGGCTTGGATGAGAAAGAGAGGAGGAAAAGGCGACGGAAGAGTGAGACAGATGTTGCAGACAGAGTCTCTCTGCACTTTGCAAACAAAAGCAGGAAGGGGTCGCCGTGGACGGCCGTGATGGTGGGAGACCAAAATAAACACTTCACAGCCAGGGGGAAGAAAACCAAAATTAATATTGTGAGGGACGGTGACTGTGCGGGGGGACTTTCCGAGGAGACCGAATCGCGTTGACAAGTTCCAAGAGGAAACACACTGTTGAGGGTCAGTGGTGAATAGAACGCATATGTCTGAATCTCAGGTGTACGTATTCACATATCCCCCCCGTGCAACTGGCTGTTTATTCTGTCACCATCTCGCACATTGAGACAGTTCTCGAGCATCAACGCCAGGACAGGGAGAATGGAAAAAAGCTTCAGGTCAATCAGGTCATCGTTCAGTAAAATTACTCTGCTGTTAACATCTTAAAGTCAAACAAACATCTCTGCCTGCTTTCATTTGTTTACATTAATCACATGTAATATTGAGGGCAAATATTTTGAACAACATGCATTGCAATCCATCCACACGAGTCCAGAACAAAAATACCAATGGCGTTTTAGTAGTTGCATGGCAACTTAACACAACGACATGGCTTTAAATCCAGCAGCTGTGTGGCAGTGAATCGCCCCAAAAAGTCAAAAGAACGACATTTTAGGAGAAGTCAAACAATTGTTTAGGGTTTCCATGAGAACCAGCATCTATGTGTGTCTCCATTCTGTGAGCTCATGTTCAACCTTGGATGTACAACAATAATGAACACATGTACATTGCGTTGCAGTAATTTGCTGTTCTATAATAAACATGTACTAAATGTAGACTCCGCTACATACAGAAGAAGTATCTTCGTTACTTGATCGAGTTATCCAGAAGTACTAGGAAATGTGAATTCTGTCTTTTCTAATTTGCCTAAGGCCATGACCCATTTCAGCAACTCCCATTACGTCTGGGTAAACCTTCAGAAACACATATAACCAAGCTTTGTGGCTTATTACACTGCCACCTCACCCGGAATTATTCACCAGGGAGAATGTATTCATCGGCCAACAACCGCAAATTCAGGTTTCTTGGATTTCTTGTAAGGGTGAGGTTTTAAATCAAGATGTGTTCCAGAGTATATAATTTCAAGTGTGTGTGTGTGTGTGTGTGTCTGTGTGTGTGTGTGTGTGTGTGTGTGTGTGTGTGTGTGTGTGTGTGTGTGTGTGTGTGTGTGTGTGTGTGTGTGTGTGTGTGTGTGTGTGTGTGTGTGTGTGTGTGTGTGTGTGTGTGTGTGTGTGTGTGTGTGTTTGTGTGTGTGTGAGACAGGCATGAACAAACCCATGAACCACTGCATTCTGCACAAACCTGACTAATCCACAACACTGTTCTCACTCTGCCCTCTTGCTGTGACAGCGAGAAGCCAAGCTAGACGCACCGGTTCCCACTGAACCCTACACTTACCTGCATATTGAGTCTATGAACATATAACAAGGCCTCTGGAATTAATACTTTTGTACACGTTAAATGAATGCTCACTTGTGAATGACTGGGTGCTTACTTGTGAACACTTTAGCATGGGTTACATCTAGCAAATCTATGTGATAACATTTTCAAGCATGCAATACCTTCTTTTACAACACTAGACTGACATTGTCCCTAAGTTATGGAATTCTTAACCAAACTTATAGCCTAGCCTAACATTATTACCTGCTAATTCAGTAAACGCACTTTATTCAGTGGAGCACTGACTGTTACATAACCTTTCTAGAGTGCATTTGTAATAATATGGCCCCTGTGCCCCAGACAGTCTCATGCATATTTTGAGGACGGGACGCATGAGCGCATGTTAGAAGCCAGACCTCAGAACCTGCCCTTGCGTATTCCAGTGGTCGGAGATTATTTGTCTCTGCCTAGTCTGGGAAGTATCCAGGGCCCAGTTTTTCAAAAATGTTCTTCTGTCACTAATTGATATATTCATCACAATCGAAAACATTTTTGTTTTTAGAATATTTATTAGTGATGCATGCAATGATTACAGAATAACCAGTAAAAATGCACTTATATTGACCCCGCACTGGCTATTCTACTTGTTGCTCTTTACATATCTATAGTTCTACATTGTGATTTCCTATCCTGTTTGAGCACTGGTTATCCAGATTTGGTGATCCTGAAAAGTTCCTATCCGGATCAGATTGATCCAATCCGTAGTTGCTTTGAAAAACTGGCTCAAAAGTAAGATGGATTACGTGATCACGGATCGCAAAAAAAAGGTTTACTAAATCCGGATAAATTTTATCCGGATTAAACCTTTTAAAAAACTGGGCCCAGGAGACTTCCGGACTGTTTCAAAGATTTTAGCATATCCCGGACTCAATGATTGGGCCTCATCTAATCAGCTCATGGGTTTAATATTTATATCCAAGTCTCGAATCAGATCAGCATGTTTCTCAAAGAAATAATTTGAAGCTGCACAACTAAGATTTGTCATCACAAATACCCGTGAATTTGCAGTACTAACAGATATTAATCCACAAAGTATTTCTTAGTTTTTGATGATTGCTCATCATTACAATGTTACATGTAACAGGATTCCGTATGCCTTTGAATTGTCATCTATTACTGTCGTTTTTTTTCTTAAAAAATCACCTGGATACCACACCGGAATGGCAGATCATATGTTTATAAATTATTATAGAATTTTAGAGTCTCTAAATGGTTACCTTGGGGGTCGAGAGACACGTGGTGTAAGACTGGCTATTGGTTACATCTCTGGTGAAATCATGAAATCGTATAACATTCAGGAAATCATCTAAACTCAATGTTATATTTATTGAGAACCTGTTTGAACAAAACACTCCATTCAAATGTTTTATTGGCTAGAATATAATTTAAAACAAATTGACCTGAGACAGAATATGATGTTTTATATTTAAGTGTTATTATTAATAAAAATACGTCTTTGTCAATTTCAATTACACGCAACATCAGCTAATAAATAATGTAAAATATTTTAACGACGTATGTGTAAAGTTCACGACTGCATACCATCAAAATACAAAAATACTCACCCAATATTCCAACAACTAAAAGTTTATACACAGCCAATGCATTTGTATCCATCACGTTGTGATTAACGATCCCACGATCGCAGAAAAGCCTTCAATGAAATCTCATCTCGGGAATAAATGTCTAAAGAGATTCATAATTATCCAAATTCACAAGAAGTAGGGGGGCGAAGGTTCCCTCATATAATCTTGAGTCTGTCGTCACCCAAATGTGTCAGCAGTATTTGAAGCTTGGAACTTCCCAATATCTCCTCAAATCTGACCCATCCGCTCAAGCCTCCACATGAGATGCGCGTCCCCGGTCTTCATGCCTCACAGTACTTCAGCGTGCTAAGACTTCTGTGCTCCCTCGCATCCTTTCAGTGGGAGGGAGAAATGAACGGAGAGGAGCAGAGAGGACACTCAATATTCATATGGAGAAAACCCATTACGAAACTGACTGTTTAAAATGTAGGATGATATCTGTATCCTATGCACATTAACATTACATTGTTAATGACTTTATATATATATACATATATATATATATATATATATATATTTAAAAAAATGCTAAAGCCCTTTTAAATCGCTCTCTCTATATCTATCTATCTATATATATATAGGCTTTAGAAAAAATATAAAGCTCAGTCAATTTAACAATTTATATATTTATATATATATATATATATATATATAGAGAGAGAGAGAGAGAGAGAGAGAGAGAGAGAGACAGGGGGATATTTAAAAGGGCTTTAGAAAATACATTTGATTAATTGATTGATTATAAATTTGTCTGTTTGGGAATATATAGGCCCGCCAATATTTACATTTTTTTTAAATAACTTTAACATTCGGTGTTTATTTGCTTTGTCTCGTACTTTGTCTGATTGCCTTCGTGGAGAAAAGCGAACTGAGCGCTATCTTCAGGACTTCTCGAGAAACGCCTCAGATTTACCAACATTTATGAAACCGGAACGGAAACCCAACTTGCTTTCTCCTCCGGGGGAAGTATTAGAGAGACGGTCCGAACGCGCGGCGGCGGTAGAAATTAAATGTAACAACAACATTAACAACACTTTGTCTTAAAGTTATTTCTGTCATTTTGCATGTACAATGAAGTTCCGAGCAAAAATTATTGATGTTGGTTGCCTTAATCATTTCACACGTGAGTAGCAAGCCAATTGACTCAGTCATGTTGCTCTAATGTTTTGTTAATCTGGGTTATCTAGTAGCTATCTGGCGTACTGTATACACTTTATCTTTAACTAGCTACTGCTAGTAGCTAGCTAGTCAGGAACTTAAGCAGTAAGTGTACAATGTCATATGTAGTTTAATAGCCAAAACATGAGCAATGCGTTTTACAGCAGTGGCGTTTTTGCCAAGCTTCACCATCTCGTTGCCTGTTTCAAAGAAAAGTATTTGATTGACTCAGCATCATGACTTGTCATTTAAATACTGGACCAAACAAAAACTAAAATCTAAAACTTCTATGCTTGGTATGCATTAATGACCACGTACGGCACTATTCATGTTGTCTTGTCAAACATGCAACCCTCGTCAGCCTGACCTTTCTCTTTTTCTCCATATCAGGTGTGGTAAATACCATCTCTAAACTAACGAAGACATGTGTCCTGCGTTTGACCCCAGACAACCTATATTTTGTACTGGCAGGTAAAATTGCCAGTGGAGGAGTCAGCATGTGGTGTGAATTATCTCAGGTACATGCCCATGCCATGAAATGTATATTTGGATTGATAATTTGTGCTTTAATAACTCGCCCCCTTAAATTATACAGGCAATACGCTCAATGATTACATAAAGGCCCATGCATTATATATTAGTCAGACACTGACTTACAGGTTATTTGGCATGTAAATGCTGGAGAAAAGAAAACTTTCTACGCTACCACTGAAGTCAGTCATGCATTGCCATTTATTGTTTTTTCTTGGCAGAGTGAGGGATCTGGGTTTCTGATTTATTCGGGTAAAACCAGCCAATGTCTATTTGCATTCATTTGATCAGGCCAACTTCTTTGATGAGTATCAGTTAGAAGGTGTTGCCCCTGAAGCTAATGAGATTTGCCTGGAGGTGACACCTGACAACTTGTCCAGGGCTTTGAGAACAGCTCAGAATGCCAAGTGTGTGAAGATCAAGCTTACCAAGAAGCACTGTCCTTGCCTGACCTTTGCTGCAGAACTGGTAAGAGCTACACCAATCATATCCAATGTGTCTTTGTCCAGTGGAAACGCTCAACACTTACTGGGCTGTTATGTTAATCTGTGTGTAACTATTATATCTTAGTCATATTATCTTTTCAGTTTGTCTAATATATACAGTCGTCATTGTAACCTTTCCCATTACGCCATGCCTCTACAAGTCGTAGTAAAAAGAAAATCTTGGGTAGAACACATTTTTAATGAGGTAGCTCCTCAAACGAATAGGAATACTTTTAAGTCTCTTCTGCAAATCCTTCTCATTGCCACTTTTCACTGCCACCTTCTTTGCTGCTGCAGCCGACACTTTCGAGCATCAGTCGAGTTGTCACCCATGACATCCCGGTGGACGTAATACCCAGAAGGCTTTGGCATGACTTCAAAGAACCCAGCATGCCAGACTTTGATGTGAGTACTGGTGCCTCTAGCCTGTGGGTCCTAGTCTCTTTCTGCCATAGACAATTCTTAAGCAGGACTGCACTGGCATTCAGGCATCTGAGGCAATGCCAGATTAGCACGTCAGATGTACTGTTTGTTTTACTCTGTTTTGATGAGGCTTTAAATGTACGTATCTAAATACCTTGCAGGTGAGCATATATTTGCCCCCACTGAAGACTATGAAAAATGTTGTGGATCGAATGAAGAATCTCTCTAACTTTTTAGTAAGTTACTTTTTACCGCAAACAGAGCTGATTCGACATTGGCCTCCACATGCTTCGAACCTAAACCTGTTTGAGTATCTCTAATTCAGGTGTATCATGAGTGTTTTTCTAGAAAAGTTAAACTAATCTAAATACTCATAAATACCACATAGTGACATCTTTCATTACAAAGCCACGTCTTGTGCTAGGTGATGGAGGCCAACCTGAACGGAGAGATGAACCTGAAGATTGAGACCGACTTGGTGTCAGTGACCACCCACTTCAAGGACCTCGGAAACCCTCCCTGGGGTAGGTGCATCCTCATCATAGAATGGGTGTGTGTTCATAAAAGCCTTGGGTCTCCACTGCTGATATAAAAAGGGCTTAATAAAACAACGTCGATTTGATATGGCATTACAAAAAATCTGATTCAGGTCTTTGTATTCACAAATGTTTTTAACCAATCACACCGACTCTGAAAGAATATGCGATTATTAAAAAGAAAAAAGCAACATGTAATACAGTATGAAAACTGTGTAATGTCTGTACTTTTATTCACTCTCTTGGGCTCAGGTGATGATGGTTCCCAAGGCCGCAATCCCAGCAGAGACCCTAAGCTCATGGCTCATACTCGCGTAGACATCCGTAAGCTGCAACAGTTCCTCATGGGCCAGCAGGTCAACCCCAGCAAGGCCATGTGCAGTGAGTCAACTTTCAGAATCGTTCAACTTCGGTTACCCACTTTAATAAATAATTTGCTTTCCTCAGAGGTCTTAGTGACTAAACATGGTCCCAGGATTTATTCCGGCCCATCCCATTCCTGAAATAACCGTGCAAAGCCTTTATGCCATGTAGCTCTCTAGGGCCAGGGTTGGCGAAGACTCAATTATGGATGTTCTGGGTTGGCATGGTTACACATGATCTGCAGTTGTACATAACGTTCTCTGGCAACAACTGTGGTAGACCTTTTTTCAGTCGGCATGCCAACTGTACGCCCCCACCACGCTTTACCCTATTTGGCGTTGTGGTGTGTGACGAAAATGCCGATTGTCACCAGCACAAAGTGCACCTGTGTAATGACCATGCTGTTTAATTAGCCTCGTGATTAGCCACACCTGTCATAACCACCAAATACCCAACAATGGCAGATCACTGATCATATTGTCATTCTACCCACCAGATATTGTCCACAAAAGGATCATTCATTTAATTCTGCTGCATGAAGATGTGTCCCTGCAGTATTTCATCCCAGCGGTGGTTTAATATGAACATGTTGTCAATCACAGATGTCAACCAAGATGGAGCTGGTATTCTTCGGGACAAAATGGCGGCCATTGGGTTGGCTGGCCGTCACTTCTCACACCTAACTGTAACGCAACATTCAGCCAATCAATGTTCCTCTGAACAGACTTGTTTGTATGTTTGTGTGTCCTTAGAGCCGGAACAATTTGTATTTGTATATAGTGGTTGTAGATAAGTGAGCAAACCTCAAGGCCTTAAAGAATTTGTCTATGTTGTTACTGTTTTACATTTCATTTGGTCCATATAAATATGTAAAAGATGTTAATAAAGTATTTATCACTTGTGTTATTTTCAAGGTCCCCTGTGCATGTTATCTTGTTCATGCATTGTTAATGTGGCTTAAGGCATGGTTTTGTAGGTTTCTCGGATGGCGGGCTGTGTTTGAAAGTGTAAGAACGTAATTATTGTATTTGCTAAGAAAACTAGTTTAATTGCCTTTTTGGTATCGGAGTTAGATTATGGATATTGTCATTTTTAGGTCCACACAGGTGGTGGTGAGTCACAAGTAAATACATATAGCGAAGTAAAAAAGTTGGTAAATGCAAATAATGAGAACATTCTTTCACAATGCAATTAGATGTATTTATGTTATTATTTTATATAATATAACTGATTGTCACCCAAAAGTTGGGTCAAAGTCTACAGTGGGAGGGGGAAGAGAAGATACAAGGAATTATGTAACTGACTGAAGCAACTAATGTAATTCCCACCGCCATTTAGACCAACCAGTGGTGGGTTATTGCAGAATAGTATTTATACCATTACACAGTCTCCAGTGTTTGGATAATGTAACATATTAATGGAATATTAATTTGTTTGCCAGTATGTGTGCATAAACCTGCATGTAATTGAGGAGATTGCAATCACAATTGTAATTTGTAACGTAGTGGTTCAGGCTGTCTTTGAAATAGCCAGGTAGAGATTTAAGATTTTAAACTAGCATGGTTTATATACAAATATTTTGAATTAAAGTGAAATGTCCTTATTCATTATATTGACAGAGAAAAGACTAGTCACATAGCATGAGCGGGTTGGGGTCCCAAAACAAGGTAGGCTATAGCCTAACAACTGATACGAGGATATATTATATTAATCGTACAAACCCACAACAACCGGATCTGTCGAGACGTCATCAAACCTAATAATTTGTAAAGACGTACCTGCGCATAATTTTTATTCATGGTGGGTGACACAGTAGAACCCCTTGTGAACCGTACATATCTATAACTATTATTATTAATACGATTGCAAAAAAATGATATTTGGAAAATATGTGTAATCTGCCTATATTCTTTATAGAAGTTCCCATTGCATTTTGGGATGTCTCAATAAGCCGAAATGTACTTCTATCAAACCCCTACAATAAATGCGCTGCTTTTAACGACGACATTTCATATAAAAATAATACAATTATGACTTGATTGTAGAAACAAAGTGCCATGCACGTCTACGACGAGCAATACTTTTACCACGAAGAGCCTCCAGGGAGCGCACCAAGTCAGGGTAATTTCAGAAAACACTGATATCAACCTTTTGACATAGTTTAAGATGATTTATGTTAATGATTCGGAGCACAAATTAAAGACTTTGCATACATGAGACCTTTAGGAACATATTCAACGACAATTGTTTCGAATTTTTTTTCAATAACAATCAAAGTAGATTTTAGCCATGGTTTTTTTTAAATAATTTTTGCTTTCCTCCGATGTCAACGAGCCCCCATACATCCTTCAGGAAGCCTTATATGTTATGGGGCGGTTCAGCTTACAGGTAACTCGAGCTTTTAGCCCAAATCCAGGATGCAAAAACTTGAGAGCAAGCAGATCCTCTTGTAAGATTGTGATCCCAGCAGACATCAAAACCCTCAAAGAAATGGTCACTTGTTCACTGAATCGACATGACATAATGGCCATCTCAGTCTTCAGACTTTAATCCTATTTAAAACCTGTGGTTTGGATTGAAGAGGGCAGTTGATAAGTGTAGATGGTCTTAAGTATTGGAATTGTCTAAATCCTTTCCAAGGTGTTTTCCAATCAAATAAAAATATAGAAAGACTTGGTCTGTTTATGACTAAAAACAGTAGCTATACGAGTATATGAATACTATTTTCAACACAGAATTTTTGCAGTAATCATTTGTGAAATGTGTAATTGGAGTTGACTCCTTTTCCAGAATCCCATTATGGAAAATTACACCATCTTTACAACGTGTCAATCCATTTTGGAGATTACATTATTGCAAAGGATGCCAAATAAACTCATGGATGGATATACTTATCTTTTCTTGTGGCTGTTGAGAGTGAGATTTCATGTCTCCTCTTGTGCACGAGCAATAGGTGTTGTGCGCTGTCTTTCATGAATTGCATTGATAGAACAAAAGCCCCAGGAAGGGATCCTTTGATCCGGTTTCTGCTGAATGTGTTATGTAAAACTGCCAGTCTCCTTTCAGTCACACTGATTACCATGGGAGATGCTCTGCAAATGTTTAAATTATTTAATTAATCTGAATGTGAACGAGGAGACCATAAATGAACACATATCTCAATTAAAAAGTTTGTTAAATTATACATTGTGGAAATAAAAGATGCTTAGGAAGGTGTATTGTTTATTTTTTGCCTGCCACCATTAATAGTAGGCCTGTCATCCTATCTGCGTTTGACACAACACACATAGACAACAGTTTTACCCAATCCATCAGCATCCAGGGTCGTAAGTAAACGTCTACGCTGTTAAATTGAATCTGCTTAGTTTGATCTCTCTCCCTCTCTCTCTCTCTCTCTCTCTCTCTCTCTCTCTCTCTGTGTCCCTCCCACGTCTCTCTCTCTATCCATCCATCTCTCTAACAGCTTGGATCGTGCTATAGGTGCTGTGTCACATAAACAGCCCCAGCTTACGTCTGTGCAGTTTTAATGCGGCATCCCCTCTGGACGGGGAGATACTGACGGTGGAACTGCGGACGCACTTGCGACATTCTCGACTCGAGAGACGCGCTACTTTGTTTTTGTGTGCTTTTTTACCGACTTGACCCTCGGGATGTGAGACGGAGCTGTGATCAGGTTTCGGATAAACTAACTCGAGGGCACCAATACACTGGATTCATTATTATTATTATTCATTGTCGTTTGGGAATAAAGAGACATAATTAGAAAATGAATCCGCCATGCGCGCGGTGTGGGAAAATAGTCTATCCGACAGAGAAAGTGAACTGTCTTGATAAGGTGAGAACAATTTGAGTAAACAGGAATGTTACTGTGTGCCGTCAGGTGTGACAGACCTGTATGTAGGGTGTTCATATGTTAAAACTTTGATTTAACCAAAACAATTACTGTGTCAGCACAGTTCGAGTGGAATGCCAAACACAAACCATGACATGTTTTAAAGAATATATTTGCGGAAAGTTGTCCAGCAGTTTTGAATGGTTTTGGTTAGCTTCTATAACAGCAGTTCTGGATCAACAGCAAAAGTGCAATTCAGTCAATTGAGATATTTTGCAAACACTCTTTACTGCAATATTGCCAACAGATCTGCATTTACACAGCTAAATACCTGAAGCAAATGTACAATTATTAGTTATAACTTGTTACTTTTTATTTGGGAATATTTAAAATGACAATAAGACATCTCAGGGATTTGGTGTTTACTGCAAATATACCATTGCTAGGTACTGTGTCCAGGGACTCGGTGGTGCGTCGTGCCTAAGGACAGCCTCCAGCCGTGGTATATTCGCCATATATCACAGTTTGACTGCTAGCCTTTTTTTGTAAGGGTCATGGTTTGTCAATTACAATGACATATGTAAGCATATCCTATGCATTATATTGACATGACAGGGGACAGATTAGCCTTCAGGAAATGTTTGTCTTAAACATGACTTGCGTGTTTTTGCATGCAAGCTGTTGTTTTCACTAGTGCACCTTTTCTGCAAAAGATGAACATAGGATTATGTTCATTTCTGAGTAACATAAAACGTACAGGTATGTTTAGATCAGGCTTAGATCAATACTGGCCTGCTCTAAGGCAACACAATGCAAGGTCTGTTGTATAACTCTGAAACCTCACACCACACACCAGAGACATTTTCTAATAATGTCAATGTCATGTTTACTTGGGAAAACTTTCTACCTGTGTTTAACCAGATAGGCCGATTTAGAACAAATTCTAATTTGCAACGGTGACTTGGCCAAGATAAGGCGAGAAATCTGCAAGACAACATACATTTACACAATAAATACACAAAATACAATAATGCAAATTAAAGTGGGAACTAAACCTGAGGAACAGCAGATATGATACAACTCCAATAGAAGCTTTTCTATGTATTCATAAACAGGTTGTTTCTTGTTCAGAATATCCTATAATAATCAATTAAATGTTTTTTTGCCCAACAAAGCCATACCGACTAAACATATCGTTGCATTGTTTTTTCTTTTTAGAACTGGCATAAAGGATGCTTCCATTGTGAGGTGTGCAAAATGACCCTCAACATGAAGAACTACAAAGGCTATGACAAAACACCCTTCTGCAATGCGTGAGTTGCTTTATTCATTTGCTTTGGTGTTCATTTCATGGCGCCTAAGTCACGTGTATAAAAGACTTGTGTTGCCAAAGGGATTTATGTAGAGTATGGAATCATCTCTGAGGGGACTTGGTCTCCCTTGGTCATTAATAATGTCTGTTAGTCCTAATGGTTAAAACGCTGCTCTCCGGAGCCTTAAACACAGGGACCCCATTCCAACAGTAACGCAGAAACATAAATATCATGTGCGGTCCATGAGGATAGCGGGACGGTGAGATGCACGTCCTGTCTGAGTGACATAGGCCTACTCAAAATCCCGCGCTTGTTATGAGACACACATGGGGACCGGATGTGTCCGGTTTTCACTCTCGGTTCAGAACACAAAGAACAACAACAGCGCAAGTAAACCCCTCTATCTGGGAAAACAACACTCCTGTCTAGTCCCGCGGCATAGCAGAAGTCACTTATCGTCCTTGTTTTCAGTGCAAATGCTGATAGATTATTGGCACATGGATCCATGGACAGATTGACGATTGCATGATTATAAAGCATAGGCCATATTATGTTCTGCTATCTTTATGTAAACCACAGCTTATATTGGCTTGCCATTGTTTAGCTCTTGTTCACATCTCTAGTGATGGGAGCATGTACGCCTACTTACATAAATGAATGTGGGTAAGATCAAGGTTCAGATTCTGAAGCTAGTGTGGAAATAGTTTCGTGCACTCAAGAGGAACTCCTCCAGCATTTTTGCAGGGAAATTGTTACACTGTTCAAGTGCTGTAATTAATTATATATGTGTAATGGTAGACCATGCATGAGCAGCATACCATACATATTGTATCCCAGGGAATATTCCTACAGAATTGTTTTCTGTGCCTTACATTTTTTTCTCAGCTTTTAATAAATGTTAACTTTTCAGATGTTTGCAGCAACTTCTTGAATAAACTTGGGCAGTAAAGTTGTGCGATATGTAACAAGACAGAGCGGATAACTTTCTTCAATTCCCAGTGCCATTCTTTTTATTTCATTATGAAGCTAAGTTATGCAGTAGTTACCCCAGATTGACTGAGCCAATTACGTCGCTCACGCTCGGTTCTTTGAAAAAAGATCAGCGCGGGAAACCGGGAGCTTCTGAGTCATTTGTTTTAAATCACTAAGTAGGCGAAGTTGATACATTAATAAAGAGATGGGACTTCAGTGTTAGCTTTCTGCGATTGTTTGGGAAAGGCAAAGAGTTTGGGTGTGCTTTGTGCACGGCTGCAAAACTGCTGTTATCTGCATGTTTTCTCTGACTTTGCACGGGTGATATATAATTCACTAGTGATTCGTTTGTTCAGTGCTGCTTACTGACTCCGGAGTAACGATTTATTGCCTATTCCTGTCACTTGATCAAAGAAAATAGATGGATCGAACAGGCAGAAAAATATAGTTTTAAGAACTGATGATTGGACGCATGGGTGTATCAATTAGTTATTTGGTTGGCAATTGATTAGTGTGATCTACGGTTCCAACAGTACCAAATGACGACGGTCATTGCTTAATATGGTTCCAATTAGAGGCTAGTAGAATAATCACTCATTCCGGTTTAAAATGAGTCTAAATATTTGTTTATTTCACCTAACAGCTTAAAAATGACCAAAGTCAATCAAATTGGTAGGTCTTTGTTCACACAGTCAATCCCTCTCTTACCCCTTCACTTTTAAGGTTTACACCAACAAGGATTACAGTCAGGAACTTTGTTAGGTTGGTTTTACTGCATGTTGCTGTGTTTAATATATGTTTGCCTTGGTTAGCATCATTAGCTAACATCGTCAGACTGTACCACTTTTTCTACCGTCATTTTGTTTTCTTATAGGCAATAGATGGCAGTACATATTATTTTATTGTTTTTTAGTTTTTTTCCAGGAGTGCAGCCCGGAAATATGCCTGCACGTCCCAGGATTGTAGGAGATATTATTGAAATAGCAATCCGGACATTGCCTATACACCAGACCATACCCAAGCAGACTGTATTAGAGCTATACAGAAGTGTACCAAAACAGGCCATGTCTGGAAACAGAACAGGCTCTGTTCTATCTTCTTCGCTTACCCTATAGTATTTACATCATGGCTACTTTGGGTTAAACTTACCTTTTTGGGTTAAACTTAGCCGTTTCCTCACCCAGTGGTGGAGATCATTGAATGTACCCTTTGTTTTCAAACAGGCTCACCTATTTCATTCACAAGGGTTCCACATGTGGAATGACCCATACTTTTGTTGCAAAGCCATATTTTCAATGACGACAGCCACAAGTAGATTAAACACATTAATGGATTTTATACTGTCCTTAAAACAGAACAAAAACAAGAAATTATTTTTTTTGTCTTACTGTATATGCTCAAAACTGTCACTGTGATATATTCATTGCATTGGGGTGTTGCCCTAATTGGCTTTCTTACTCCCTGTATCTTGTGCTACTCACTGCCCCATCCTGTTACAGAGGAAAGATGAAAGACAAAATTGAGTAAAGTTAGTGCCTGGAGCCAGCCCAACTGTAACATGCTCAACTCTCTTGTGATGTTTGAGGTTATTTAGTGCAATACATGTCAAAATTCTCTTGGGATGTTTGAAGTTATTGAGTGCAATAAGTTGTCAAACATCTCTTAGGAGGTTTGAGGTTATTTAGTGCAATGAGTTGTCAAAATTCTCTTGGGATGTTTGAGGTTATTTAGTGCCATACGTTGTCAACCACTGTATTACCACTGTTTAGGTGTAGGCGTAGGAAACACGGCCCTTTTCTTCTTCTCGTTCACACACTGTGTTTTTAACTCACTATCACTCTGACATCATTAGCAATTCTCTTCCACTTTTTCTCCCACTTTACCCCCCCCTCTCTCTCTCTCTCTCTCTCTCTCTCTCACTCCAACATTTGGTGGAATGTAATTCTACTTAGCCCTTGACCCTTGTGCTAAAGCTTTTTTTCCAGAGTCTTGTGACAGAATCTACCGGGTTTCAGTCAATGGGACATATTTCCCAGGGATTTCCTCAATGCGGTTGTATCATACACGAGAGCAGGTAGACTTTACATTCACGTGGTATAGAACGAGTGAGCCCCTGGAGCTATTGACACCATCATTCACCCTCAGCTTAATTGAAAACGTACGGATCGTCATGACTGCAAGGTCAATTACATGACCGGGTTGGAGAAAAGTGTGCATAAAAATGACAATGTACTCTCCCACACAGGTCAAATACATTTTGTAAAGGCACAATGGTTTGTAATGTATCAATTTTTAATCAACAAGTATTGGCGTGGCTTGAAATTTTATTTTTAAAGCCTGCGGGACGAGGTGAATTGTTTTGTTCGCGTTGTGTAATTATTGTCAAATAAGATTCATTTCTTCATTGTAAAATCTATTTTTGGACATATCCTCGACGTTCTGTCATGGATGTGATTAGCCAACATCGACTGATCCCCTGATATACAGTATGTTACAGAAATAAATAAAGTGATGATGTCCTAACTTTTTTGTGCATTTTTACCTATTGCCATGGGGGTATATAATAAATGTTCAAAAGCCTTCTGAACCATGCTGTTAATATTTTTGTAAGTCTGTCAGACTCAGAGACAACGTCATATGCCATGCAGACAAGAAAGATATGGGAGAACCTTATGTAACTCTCTGACTAATCTTTAATGAGAAGACCCAGAACGGAAAGGCACAGATCTGAGGCAGAGTGCAATTTATGTTTGACATGTTATGTTCCGCAAGGTTCCGCATGAATAGTGGTTATGGGAGGGGTCAAAGCATGTGATTAATTAGTTAGTAGACCAATTTGACGTGGCACCTCACATTTGTTTATGTTTTTCCCTTATTCTTTTCACACACGATGTGCATCTCTTGAGTCTTTCACCTCCTCCCCCTCTTCTAAGATAACATAAAAAACTGAACAGGTGAAAGAGATTTCCCAGTTGTTCGGCACCAGCGTACTCCTGGTTGCTGTTCACCTAAACTGTCTGTTCGGATTGGCAGAGTAAGATGAAGTAAAGGTGAGCAGGCGAGCTGGCCACTTGAGACCACTGAGATCCACCTGGGAATGTAAAGACGTTACGGTGAAGTGGCTCACTTGATGGTTGAGCTCAGTGATCAAAGCGTCTGCATAATGGACAGTGAGGTATTATGCTTATTTGGATTACTGAGGCCCGAGCTTATTAAAAGCAGCGGCTAACGCGAAACTGCCCAACGGCCGTGAGAACAGCCGAGATGCAGCCGCTGAGCTTCAGCGTCTTTGTGAAATGTGAGAAAAGACGGATGACGAGCGTGCGGTTGAAAAGCACGGCTGAGGGTGGAATTCAAATGGCACCCTTTGCGGCCAGGGCTTGAAAATCACAGTGCTTCTAATGTTCTGTAGCTTCAGCACGATGGGATTTAGCATAGCAACACGTTTCATTTTGAATTGTAGGTTCAGATTGTTGTGTTAGGATTTGCTGACCTCAGGTCTGCGTGTCTACGTTAATGTTTCTGTGGGAAAGAGCTATGTGTGAACATGTCAGGCATGCAGGTAAATGATTAATGCATGTGATGGATGTTTGTGATGTATTTGGTGAGTGTAGAGCAGCTCAAGATAAGAATGTCCACGCTAATGTCACATCAGGTCATCACTCCATCGGCTGCTCCAGTGAACTTAGTGATAGGTCATAGGTCATATAAGATAAGGTGACTCTGGTAGCTTCTTTCTTTAATAGTAAAATGCTTCTATGTGACTTTTCAAAGGGGAATGGAAACGGTAGTGTAGAAATCTGGAAGACATTGAATTTAAAGTGTATATATTTCATTTTTGCGTATAATTGCAGGGTTGTATCGATCAACAATATCAGTGAACAGCATTAGCTGAAATATGTTGATTGAATGCTTTACTCATTTAGTCTGACTCTTGCGAAATACTTATACGGTTTAAAAGAGATTTCTTAAGTTATTCCAATCAGTGTAATTGCAAAGTGATATGAACTCCTTGTATCTATCTTCCCTTGTCTCTCTCTCTCTCCCTCTCAATCTCTCTCTGTGTTTCTCTCTCCCTATTTCTCTCCTTCTCTCATTCTTCATGTCTCTCTCTGTGTTTCTCTCTCCCTGTTTCTCTCTTTCCCTCTCCCTTTTGCGCCCTCCCTCTCTCTCTGTGTTTAAGTCTCCCTTTTTCTCTCTGTGTCTTTCTCTCTCTTTGTATGTCTGTCTCTTAGATGAGGACAGTATTGAGGTTGCGTGTTTGAAGGAAAATAAGGATGTTCTCAGTCGGCACAAGGGCCAGATGAATTATTCAGTGCATGTTTTAACTTCTTATCATTAAGTAAATTTTCCATAACAGTTTTTTAATCACATTGACATCAATGTACCAAACAATTGATTTGTTTGATTTTCCACAAACCCTGCCCTAAAGCTGTCCTATCTGGCCAGGGGTTTTTCATATAACACTAACTATATTAATACCTAACTATATTACGTATTAAGGTCAATCTAGATCTTGATGACTAAAATACAAAACATCTTTGGCAGTGTTTCTGTCATTCTCTCAATCCAAACATGTCTCTAATTAATATCCTAGATGGTTTGGTGTTTGGCATCTTTGATACACTGGGCTCACCACACCACCGTCTATAGAGCCTTACATTCTGGGGTTAATGTGTCAGGGGTTAAGGTGCGGCTTGATTCAAATGCATCCCAATGGAATAATTGATCGTTGTGTTTGCAGAGTGACCTACCAATCACAACCATCGAGGGTTTGCGATCCTATGGACTTATGTGGCTGCTCTTTAAATATTCCCACTGGAGCCTTGTGGGGATATTTAAATGTAAGGTATCAGATTCATCAAACATTTCACAATTGGGGTTTGGTTTAAGGTTATATATCTGGTTTAGGTTCTAATTGCTGTGTGTGTGTTGGTCTGAAAATATGCTGTGTGTGTGTGCTGTGTGTGTGCTGTGTGTGTGCTGTGTGTTTGTGTGCTGTGTGTGTGCTGTGTGTTTGTTTGTGTGTGTGCTGTGTGTGTGTGTGCTGTGTGTGTGCTGTGTGTTTGTGTGCTGTGTGTGTGCTGTGTGTGTGCTGTGTGTGTGCTGTGTGTTTGTGTGCTGTGTGTTTGTGTGCTGTGTGTTTGTTTGTGTGTGTGCTGTGTGTGTGTGTGCTGTGTGTGTGCTGTGTGTTTGTGTGCTGTGTGTGTGCTGTGTATTTGTGTGCTGTGTGTGTGTGTGCTGTGTGTTTGTGTGATGTGTGTGTGCTGTGTGTGCGTGTGTGTGCTGTGTGTGTGTGTGCTGTGTGTGTACTGTGTGTTTGTGTGCTTGTGTTTTGGAAGTGTGTTGGGCTGTTATTTCCCAATGGGCCAAGGGGACAGGAAGTGGGAACCGCCACTGCCGGACATAAAAACAACCCAGAAGCAAGAATAAAATCCCAGAATAAAACCAACGTGTTGTGACTGCAGACTAGCCGTGCCACCCACGACAGGCATCGAAATGCCACGCTAACAATGTCCTACAAATTCGTACTCGCGATATGCCAGCCATTGTAAATCCTATTTATTGTGATGCTGTTTGAACTGAGCGATAAGCAAACTTTGAACGTGAACAGGAAACAGCTTATTATTGGAAGCTCTGTCTGGACACAAGGGGTTATATTTAGGCCCGGGGCGAATGTGACTACACAGGACTTCAGTGGGACTCGAGCACTGGAAAGGTTTTAACGGGTATACAACAATTAAGCGTTCTTGATTAATCAGTATTCATTCATTTCACTCAGCGGCAGTTATCTCTGTCATTATGAACAGTTAGATACCGAGAGAGAGAATACAGGGACGGAATGGACCGATTGACAGATTGTGTTTCGACGTGTTTTCTGGGAGGCAACGAGAGATCATGTAGTGTTTCCCAAACCTCTCGAGTCTTCCCGGTTGCTACACTTATTTAACATATTCTATCACTGGTGCACCTGATTTCACCGTTCATTAATCCCTGATTAGTTTAATTTGCCACAATGCGGTGGCTCTAATGGTAAAATCTCTCTGTATGTTTGGCTCTTTGATCTAACTTACCACTATAGTCAGTCAGTTCACATAAATTACAGAGTAGCAACGTCAAACAAACGAAGAACATATTATCCGTTCCTGCAGTGATATTTTCTTTCGTGGCCGAGCAGTCAGTGATTTAGGCCTTGCTTGGCTGTGCAGAACTTTCTACGTTTTTTACAGTTTGAACTACAGCATTTTTGTGTGGAAAGGGACATTTGATGACCTTTTCCTCTTAGACTGTTAGACACGGTACAAGAAACATATGGTGATGTCTTTGGTTTAGGGTACTGTCTTAGATGTGGCTGAAGCTAAAACGTGATTACCATTGCAATTCAATGTTCTTTGTGTCTGTATATAGCCAATATTTGTATATAGCCAATTTGGTCCTTAGATAAAAGTTCCTTTTGCCTGACTACAATGCCTGTTCACACTGACCATTTTATGAAAACACGTATTTCTCTAAAGGTCAAACTGTCTCCATACCAGGCCGTCCAAAAAGTCGCTGGTGGACTGACGTAAACTATCACAAAAGACAAAATTGACTGCGTTCATAAAGAAAAACAAAAGATCAAACATACTTTGCGATTTCACAAGTTCTCAAACTTGTTATTTATCCATGCTGTAGTCGTGGGATAAACAGCCTTTTGTACCTCTTAGTTTGGTTCTGGTCAAGGAAGAGGTACCTTGGCTGGTGAGTGAGGGGATGACATCCCACAGAGAAGGCCTTTGTTTCAGGGGACTGGGTTGCACTGTCTGAACAAAGTGTTCAGGGTTACCATTGGAGACCGAGTCCACTGAAGTGTAACTCAATGCTTATAGAGGAGGGAGCTAGAGGCAACCGAACAGAAGGCCTGTAGAGGACAAAACTCTCACACACACACTCATTCAGACACACACACCACATGTGCACGGTCCCCAGTCTTTCTGGTCTGTTTCAGGACTAATGAAGGGCCAAACACTTCAAATAAGGTACTAACATGGTTTGTCAAGATTGTGGATTTAGTGAGTGATTCAGAATTGCCACACGTGGCGGTTAAAAGCAACGACCGGCGGTACCGCTAGATCTGAGCAAAATTCTAATCTGTTCTGTAATCTGCTGGATGGTAACCAAGGCAACATTAGTGACTCCTCATATGTGTGAAATAAGCAGCAAAATATACTTTTGAGAATCAGAAAACTGGATAGACTTAATGGGTCCCTTTTGTTCTCCTCCTCCCCAGATATTAAGCTCCTCCCCCAGACAGTCCACAGGTGACAATAGTCCAATTAGAGCAATGAGCTGCTGTGTTGATAGGGAGGCTACATACTCACTCAGATTGCTGGTGTGGCCAGTGAACAAGCAACTTGTGTCACAGGCAAGTGTCACAGCAACTTTCCTAACTGGCAAAAAAGAGAGTGTTGGGTGTATATAAACAGTGGGGTCTTTTCTGGTGGCCATCTTGTTTTAAGGAGTCTGTGTTCCAGTAAAGCCCCTGACTCATGTAATGTTATTGTTCACAGGCTATGAGGGTGGGGCATAGATCATGTGATCACAGGGTTCCAGTAGCAGGGCCAATAACAGGGCAGCATGTGTCTCATATGTACAGAAGCCACTCCCACATACAGTGTGTCTAGGAAAACACTAAATGACATGTAGGTATGTGTTGTTTTTTGGCAACCTCACCCTCCTAGGGCGTCACCCTGTCCCTTTCTCCCTCACTCTTCCATTTCTGCCTCTCTCTCTCCCCTGCTTCCTGTATCTATCTTAGTCTGTCATTGCCTTTTGCGTCATCTTTTCCGCATCAATGAGGACATGGTCAATAAAGCTAATGGGAATCGTTTCTTGAGATAATGTCACTTGGAATAATGGTGTAAACGATAATGGTAGTTTGTGTTAACCCAGACCTCAGGGTTTGGAGTAATAATTGACAAGCTCTTGTTGTTAATTTTGTCTCCCAATGGTCACTCTTTAAGGAAGAGGTTTTATTTGTGGAAACAGCAACACCAGCAGAGTTGTGCAGAGATTAACATGAATATTCTTAAGTTCAGTCAGTTGTTTTCAGAATTTGAGCCTGCATTGAATACGTCACATAGTCTATTCTCAACGTGGAGAACTTGGCCATGTTCCCTCTGAACATTTGATTCTTAGATTGTTTGAAAAATATCCTTCCAGGTTGTCTTTATTGTAAATAATGTAATGTATGACATACGCTTGGACATAATTAGCATGACCGAATTGTCCAGATCTAGAGAGCTTCGACAATAGCGGTCGATAGACGTGACATGTTAATTCAGAGGTGAAAATAAGTCTTCTCATATTGGTCGTTTGACATTCACAAACATCCCATGACAAGTAGGCCTACTGTATACATTCTGTGGCGTACATTGATTCATCCCCCTTCCCCCCGCCCGTTTTCCAGGCATTACCCGAAGCAGTCGTTCACCATTGTGACGGACACCCCTGAGAACCTGAGGCTGAGACAGCAGAGTGAACTGCAGAGCCAGGTGAGTTGCCCTCCATCTTGGAAAATCACTGGTGAGGAAAGATTTCACTGTTACGAATAAAATGCCCAAAAAGTATTATTTATTATCAATACCCAGTGATAGAGGTGGCGATGCTGACGCGTGATTTTTTTTTACAATCAAAGAACTAGAAAAGTGGTGCTTAGGTGTTTTTTCAGAGCGTTTTCGTCAAAAGACTTGGTTGGAAATCATTTGTTTTGTGATTTATCGCCATAGAAACAAAACCCCACCTTGAGTCAGAAGTCAGAGTCACAAGTCTGTCCGGTTGGTTCTGGTACCCGATTCTTAGTCTTATTGACAAAGTCTGAGCCATTAGTTTGAGCTCTACATAAATGTCAAGTTATTCAGCTAGCTTTCAAAGCCCTCTAAGGGGAGGGACTAGGCTAAATCAGGAAGTATTGCTCATCAAAGTTGTAGGCTTTTTGAATGAGGAAATATGTTGACAAGTTGTGTTTTTATAAATATATCTGCAGATAGGAACACACTAAAATACTCTCAATCCAACCACGATCAGTATAACATGGGGTATTTGAAAATTTATCCAAAACATGACTACATTCATTTTGTCAGATTGCTTCAATACACAATCTGACATACTAGAATGTGTCGGTTAGCACACAATATCTGTGGTCTTTCTGGTAAATAATGTGTCAAACAAATCCCACAGAACAAGTAATCTTTCAACCATGATACAAACCACCCCAGGGTGAAATTCCCCTTCATTCAACTCAAGTCATTGCTGCCAATTTTAGATGGAAATAAAAAAGATTATATATATGATTTTTCTATGATCATAAATCTCTTGAAGTAATTCATCATCTGTATCTTCTATTGCTCTCCCCTCACTTATACGTTTAAGGAAAAACAAAAAGAAAGCACAAAATTGGGGAACCCAAATTC